>MDKI01230441.1:0-15699 GCA_005239505.1 Nicotiana paniculata
ATATATATATATATATATATATATATATATATATATATATATATATATATATATTATAAATATGCCCTTGTTTTGAGTAATTTCTAACCAAATCTATCCAATTGTCTGTTTTGTAAAAGATAAAATATTCTTAAAATATAGAGAATGAAGACGATCATAATACAATGTTTTTGACACTCTCAAAAGTACGCGTAATGAAAAGAATTATCAAGAGATGATTGTTTAATATAATTTATTTTGAAGTGTCACTAATAGAATCTTTCCTTTTGTTCCCCCTCTTTCATTTGAATAATTACTTTCAACTTAAATATACAATTTTTTATCCGTCTTTACTTATGTGATACTCTTTTCATTTTGTGATACTCCAAAATATCTAGCACCATTGTTACAACTTTTCGAATTCAAATTCTTTCAAATTTAGACATTTATATGATGTTTTCTATAAGAATAACTTTCAACTATTATTTTAATATTTATTCAACTATCACTAATGTATACACAAGTTAAATTTAATATTTTGAACTCAACCAAACACAATCAAAAAATGAAACGAGGGAATATAGAGTGTTAGCTTGATTAGGATTTATTTAGAAAAAGAAACAACTGAAATCTTTGGAGAAGCGTTTGACACTAATCAATATCTTTATCTATTGATGAGTTCAAAAAATATTATTAAGATTATTATCATGAAAAAATACAGGTGTTTATGTTTTCTCCTTCTTTGTTGGTACGTATGCTACATGTCTTTAATATTTTTATCTACCAAAATTTCATGTATATGACGTGTTATGAATTTGGTTTCAACGAAGGATGAAGGCGAGGTAGAGGATTCAACGAAGGTCAATGATGAGTACTCCTCTTAGTAGAGCAGTAACAATTAGTTTTAGAGATAAGACTTTAAAGAGAATATTCTAGTGAAGATTCCTCGAATATGTACTATTAAGGTTTTGTTGCCCATGTGCCCTTATAAATAGAAAGGGATGTGGTTATAGAGGGGGATTAGACACTCATAGTAAAAATATAATACATTGACATTCTATGAAGATTCTTGCTTTATTATACACATACAAAATACACCTTTTATTCAGATATGTATCTAACTTTTTTCTAACGATCCAAGGAAAATCCAAATATTTAATGCTCATCAATCATTTATCATTGCAAGAGGGAATATCAAAAATCTCATCCCATTTCGGTTGATTCACTTGCATTTATGTTATGTATCATTTACATAATGATATCGTCTTTGTTTTTGGGCCACTGAATATTGATTTAATGTTGCCCATTTATTGCCATTTGAACAACATTTGTGATGTCTCACCACTAAATCAGTTAAATAATATTTTGGATATTAATATTGGCTAAGATTAACTCTATTCTATTAGAAAATCTAATTGTTAAACCTAGATCTAAATTTTGGGTCAAACAGTCTATGGCCGTATGTGGGGATTTTCTCAGCGATCTCTTAGTTTCTATTAGATTTACAACTCATGTGACCCGTTAATCTAACAAACCACAAAGTTTATTTCCTTTCCATGTGCGTACACAAATCTTCATGTCAGTTAACCAAGGAAAGGGGACCAAAGCGGCAAATAATCTTCCTTTCAACTTCATGAGTGCTATCAACGAAGGTTATGAGACCCATGATGAGTATACAATGCCCACATCTTCTCCCAGACGAGAAAGGTCACCTCTACCTTTCTGGAGTACGACAAAACCAAACGGGAAAGGAGCCTCCATGTATTCGGGAGAGGGGGCGCCACCCGTTATGAAAAAGCTCCTCGAAGCATGGCTAACTGATACTCTAGTCAGCATACACAATAAACAAGCTCTATGCACGACCACAGAAACGACGAGAGTCCATGCAACATAGAGTGAGGACGAACAAGACGACCAATCAGATCCTCCAACTTCAGGCAAAACTCAGATTGTTGCTGAATGCATGTGACATCGTCCTCCCCGCAGTGGTGAAACGAATGGAGGAAATGAAAAACGAAAATAAGGCGCTCAGAGACCAAATGAAAGAGCACCAGGAACGGAAAGAAGAAAAAACCTAGCGCCCCCAAATTGCTGCCAAAAAAGGATGTCTGTAGGTTCGTGTACGAAGAAGCGGCTTCACATGCCATACCAAAGACCTTCAAGATGACCCCATATCTCAGAATCTATGATGGGACCAGTGACTCCAAAGATCATGTCACTCACTATGTTACCGCTGTGAAAGGTAACAACCTCACCAAAGAGTAGGTGCCTTCCATCTTGATGAGAAACTTTGGAAAAACCCTCAATAGAGGGGCATTGACATGGTATTCACAGTTACCAACTCGTTCCATAGAAACGTTCCAAGAAATGGCCGATAAGTTTTTGACGGCACATGCCGATGCCAAGAAAGCTGAAAAAAGTGTAAACGACATTTTCAGCATTAAGCAAACCCAGGAGAGGGACTGAGGGAATTCCTAACCCGGTTCAATAGTGTGAGGATGACCTCACCTAATGTTTTCGAAGGAATGGCCGTCGTAGCCTTTCAGAATGGTTGAGCAGGGAGGGTTCGAGCGCGGCCAGAAAGCTACTGAGTCGGTTAATGAAGTATCCACTGACCACTTGGGATAAAATCCATAATGCCTATTCTGCTGAGGTCAAAGCAGACGATGAAGGCCTAAACGGACCAACTTGATGACTCACCTCGGTACAATCCGATCCTAGAAAAGAACACATGGATAATACAAGGAGAGGCCATCCGATATCCCGGCCAGGCAGGGAATGACACCAGTCCTATATTAGGTCACCCTCCCTTCGTTATGAAGATGGCCCATCTAGGCTGAGATTAGGGACTCACAGGAATGATAGAGGTATACCTCCTTTTTTATCTCCTCACAATTTTTGTGTTTCACCTACAGAAGTGGTCTACGCTCTCGAGAAGCTCGGAACGAAGGTAAAATGGCCACCGAAGATAAGATCTGACCCCAACACCAGGAAATCTAACGTCCTCTGTGAATTCCAGTAGGAATGTGGACATGAAACAGAAGATTGCATCGCCTTAAGACTTGAGTTAGCAAGCTTGATGCAACAACGGTACCTCAAAGAACTACTAAGCGACAAGGGAAGGAACATCTTAACAAGGGATTGAGAACATCCAGGCCCACGAAAGCCACCTTCACCAGCTCGTACCATCAATATGATTATTGGTGGCAGCGATGATTCCTCTATCAATGGATTCAAGTTCACCACTACCCACAAGCTCAAGAGATCAATCACCAACGAACGGTATGACAGACTCGAAGAACGTATCATCTTCGATGAGTCGTATGCCGACAGTTTGACTTTCCCTTACAATAATGCACTTGTCATTACTTTACGAATATTAGATACTGATGTAAAGAGAATTATGGTAGATGAAGGATGTGGAGCGTGCATCATCCATACCTGAGTCCTCGCACAAATGAGACTTGAGGATAAGATAGTTCCACGTTGCATCACACTAATCGATTTTAACAATGCAGTTGAACGGACTTAAGGGGAGATTACACTCCCTGTTCTCGCAGGTGGAGTAACTCTAGAGACGACATTCTACATCATGGACCAGGATACTACATATAACGCTATTTTGGGACGACTATGGATACACCCTATGAGAGCCATCCCCTCCAGCTTGTACCAACCGATTAAATTCCCTAACACCTTGGGGATATTCAACATACAAGGAGAATAATACACGTCCCGGGAATGCTACCGAATTTCCATGGACAACACGACAACTCAACAAAAGAAAGATAAGAAAAATAAGCATAGAAATCTACAAGGTCGAGTTCGTCACAAGGTTAAGCAAAGGAAGTCTTTATGGACCCAAGATGGTTGAAGCAGCAGGATCAACTATAGAAAACCTCGATCCCATCCAACTAGATCATAGAGACCTTAGTAAAAAGGCATATATCGGCTGTAATCTCCGAGAACTAGGTAAATTGTTAATTCTCAATAACCAACACATTTTTGTTTTCCTTTAGTCATGCAGATATCCCATGCATCCCCAAAGAGAACACCACACACAAACTGAACGTCGACCCCTTCTACCCCGGGTAAGGCAGGTCCGACAAAATTTTAGCCCCACCATCAACGAAGCCGTCCATGAGGAAGTAGAAAATTTATTGGAGAACAACTCTATAAGGGAATAGAAGTACCCCAAATGGATTGCCAATGTAGTGATGGTCAAAAATAAAAATAGAAAATGGAAGATTTGTGTGGACTTCACATACCCGAGCAAAGCATGCCCGAAATATTCATCCTCGTTGCCACATATTGACCAACTCATCGACGCAACTGCGGGGCACGAGTTGTTGAGTTTTCTGGACGCCTACTCAGGTTACAGCCAAATACTCATAGAGGAATAAGACCAAGAGAAAACTACGTTCATCACCCATATATGAACATATTATTATAGGATTATGCCATTTGGATTAAAGAACGCCAGGGCAACCTATCGAAGGTTAGTCACAAAAATGTTCAAAGATCAATTCGACAAAACCATGGAGGTATATATCAACGACATTTTGATCAAATCCATGAAAGCAAAGGATCATATTGACCACCTAAAGGAAGATTTCAATATGCTAAGATAATACGGAATAAAACCAAGCCCCGAGAAATGCATATTTGGCGTAGCCTTGGGAAAATTTTGGGCTTCTTAGTATCACATCGGGGAATTGAAGTCAACCCAGATCAAATTAGGGCTATCGACGAGATACCTGAGCAATTGACTACTATGGAACAAGTGCAAAGATTAACTGGTCAGATTTCTGCCCTATCCAGATTCATCTCGCGGTCGTCTGATAGATGTCACAAGTTCTTCGGCATACCCAAAAAGGATAATAGCCTCGAGTGGATGCTCGAGTGCGTACAAGCACTACGATAACTGAAGGTGTATTTGTCATCACCACCCTTGCTCTCGAAGCCCGAGCCCGGGGAGAACCTCCTCATCAACTTAGTCGTCTCCGAAGCAGCCGTAAGTGCGGTCTTGGTTCGAGAAAAAAAAGGTATGCAATATACTATTTACTATGTCAGAAAAACACTTGTCAATGCTGAGACGAGGTACCCACACCTCGAGAAATTAGCCCTAGCCCTGGTCATAGCTTCACGAAAGCTTAGACCCTATTTTCAGTGCCACTCTATCTTGGTCGTCACCACTTTCCTTTAAGAAGCATATAACACAAGCCCGAGATGTCGAGGAGACTAGCCAAGTGAGCCATCGAATTAAGTGAGCATGACATCACTTATCAGCCTTCACAACAATAAAGTTGCAAGTACTTGCCGACTTTGTCATAGACTTTAGCGCAAAAGTAATGATGAGGCTGATAAGAAAGCCACTCAAGCTTCCTTTCAAACATAGGACCTATGGTTCCTATAAACCAATGGCTCATCCAATGCTTCTAGGTCCGGAATCGTACTCGTACTCAAGGTCTCCACCGGCAAAATAATTCTCCAATCCATAAGGTTCCCGGATATGACTTACAACGAGGCCGAGTATGAGGCTGTAATTACATGGTTAAGACTTGCACTCAGATATGGGGCGAAGCATTTGAAACTCCATTGTGATTCTCAGCTCGTAGTGAACCAAGTTACTAGACTTTCTAAATCAAAGAACAGAGGTTGTAGAAATATCAAATCGAGATATTCAAATTGCTGCTTAATTTCGACGAATGCCAGCTCGACCAAATCCCATGAATTCAAAACAACGAGGCAGATGGCCTCAAGAAATTGGTCGCCGCCACCAAAAGCATAATGGCCGGAGGAAACAACGTAGTTCATCTCCTCAACACGATATTAGACCAAATCGGGGTAATATATGTAAACTTTACTTAGGACTGGCGCAATTGTATTATTTCTTATTTGCAGCACGACATCCTCAGAAGCGACAAAAAAGAAGCTAAAAATCTGAGGATTCAAACCTCCAGATACAACCTCTTCCACAACGACTTAAACAAAATGACGTACGGCGACCCCTTGGAAAAATGCTTAGACCCAAACAAAACCCAACATGTCCTTGAGGAAGTACACAAAGGTCATTGCGGTGCTCATTCCGTTCATCGAGCACTCGGTAGGTGCCTCATACATGTCGGGTATTATTGGCGCACCATGAAGAAAGATGCCTCAGAGTTCGTGAAGAAATGCGAGTAGTGTCAGAAGTGTGCTCCAATAATCTATCAAGAAGGCGAACACCTATATTTAGTCACCTCTCCATGGCCATTTATTAAGTGGAGAATAGACATCGTGGGTCCACTTCCGTCGGGACGAGGTAATGTAAGGTTTCTTTTAGTTTTAACTGACTATTTCTCTAAGTGAGTGGAATCAAGGGCATTCTCCCAAGTTCGTGAGCAAGGAGTATTACTTTCATATGGAAAAACATCATCTGCCGATTCGGCCTACCTAAAGAAATAAGTTGTGACAACGGGCCCTAGTTCACACGAAGAAAAACCACCGAGTTCTTCAAAAAATGTCGTATCAAAAGAATACTTTCAACTCCTTACCATCCAGCTAGCAACGAACAGGCAGATTCCTCCAATAAGTTAATACTAAACATCATGAAGAAAAACCTTGAAGAGGCGAAGAGATTGTGGCCGAAAATACTACTAGAAGTATTATGGGCGCACAGAACTACCCCTAAGGCAAGTACAAAAGAGAAACCTTACTCCCTAGTCTACGTAATAGAAGCAGTCATACTAGTCGAAGTTGGAGAGCCCAGCCTGAAGTATTCCCATGAATACGACACTGACAATGACGTGAATAGAATACAAGATCGACGAGGTCGAAGAGTGACGAGACATTACGTATATAAGGATGGTAAATAATAAATAACAAGTAGAACACTACTACAACAAAAAGGCAAAGGTTCGATTGCTAAAAATCGGAGACTACGTACTCAAAGCAAAAACCCAAGCAAACAGGGATCCACGAGAAGGCAAGTTGGGAACCAACTGGGATGGACCATACAAGATTATAGGCAAAGAAGACGAGGGACGTTCCAATTGGAAACTATGGAAGGGAATATCACCAAACAATTGGAATATCAACCATCTCAAGTAGTTCAACTTCAAAAAACAAGAAATGCCCCGTAAGTCGTACTCTTTTTTCCGTACTTGAGTTTTGTCCCAATAAGGTTTTATCAAGGAGGCTTTTAACGAGGCAACGAACGTGACACTTTAAGTTGGAATACACAAGAGGAGTTATTGTCTCATTGTCCGACTCCTCTAGAATCTCCAAGTCGAACAATAAAGAGACTAGATATACTCGGACTGAGATGCCAACCAACACCCGAAACTTGTAATTTTATCCAAAATTGCCTAAGGGCAAAAAGGATGTAACTGAAAGAACAAAGTTAAAATAATAAAGACGCAGGTCTGTCAAAAATACTCTCCAAAATGGTATGTTCGACTAGATCAAACAACACCTATCGGCCCTTGGCCTCGACTTAATTTAAATCTCGAACAACAACACCTATCGGCATTTGGTCTCGACTTAACTTGAAAGTACATTCGACCAGATCGAACAACATATTGGCCCCTGGCCTCGACCTAGCTTACAAAGGTACGTCCGACCAGCTCGAGCAACGCCAATCGGCCTTCGGCCACGACTCAACCTAAAGGTGTGTTCGATTAGATCGAAACACACCTGTCAATCCTTGACCACATATCGACTAAGAGATATACTTGAATAGTTTGAAAAAATGGCTAGTCAATCCTTGACCACATCTCGACTAAGAGATATACTTGACTAGTTTGAAAAAAGGCCTATACAGCCCACGGCTATTAGACCCAAAGTCTACGGCAACCTAGAGGATAACAAAAAAAGGAACACGGAAACAAAACATGCAAGTACAAAAACAAAAATCAGAGATAAAGAAGGTATACATAAAGCAAAAATTAACTTTGATATTCAGATGGAAATGTTTTTACAAGAGCTCTCGAAGACGCCAACAAAAATATACAGAAAGTTAAAAGAAGACAAATAACCATCACCATACCGGCCTCCGACGCCCTCTCCATCCTTGCATTGACTGTAAACGGAGTCATAACAAATACTATCCACAAGCCGGTATACACCCTCTTCCTCATCCTCCTCGGAGTCAAGCTGAGGTGTGGTAGGATCATAGTCACAAGCGAGCAGAGCGTCATGAGATTTAACTCGACCATCCTGAGGGCCGCCTTAGAAATAGAGCCCACCTTAATCAAATCACCGATCACGTCCAACAAGGCTTCAACATAGATCCACTCCTCATACTACTCACGAGGAATATTAGGATACTTGGCCTTCTCGGCCTCAAGAGAAGCAACCCGATCATGCAGCTCAGAGTTTTCCTTGTCCAACCGTCCAATCCTCTCCTCGAGTCGGTCCTCATTGGCCTGGACGTTGATAGAGCATTATCCCGCACAGAACAGAGAGTCATGTTCACAGCTCAAGAATGTCAACCTTTCTTTGAGAATCCAGACAGGAAGACTTTGCATGCTCTAGCATCTGTTGCTTCTCAGCAACCTCCCTCTAAGAGCATCCATCTAAAATTGACACCCGTACAACTCGCTTTACAGTTGGCCTACCTGATTCTGGAGGTTGTTGCATTGGGATTCCACGCCCTTACTCAGATCAAGCTCCTCCTTATTTCTCTTAAGAGCCTCCTCAAGGACGTTGATCCTCTCCACAACCGCCATTAACTCCTCGTCTTTCTTTTTCAATTCTTCTTCGGCCCCCTCGGGAAGTCGCCTCCGAGCTTCCCAGCACTTTCCACGGTACTCTTCGTACTCACACTTCAACTTCACATAAATTTCTTTCTGCTTCTTCTC
Source organism: Nicotiana paniculata (assembly GCA_005239505.1). Taxonomy (NCBI): domain Eukaryota; kingdom Viridiplantae; phylum Streptophyta; class Magnoliopsida; order Solanales; family Solanaceae; genus Nicotiana; species Nicotiana paniculata. The sequence continues at coordinate 8,823 of MDKI01230441.1, forward strand.
CACCGGAGAGCTCTTAATTTCCAGAATGACCGTCTGCATATCAAAGAAAGAGAAAAAGTTAAAACTTAGAAATGAGTTAAGGCAAAGGGAAAAGAACGAACAATATCCATACTTACCCATAGAGCAAGGCCTACAATGTTCTTTTACATGGTACTGTCACTTATCTCCTTGAGGGTCACACCCTTGGCGTCGGAGAAAAGAGGGCCGAGAGCGGGGACCACATCCTTGGTGTTTCTCAGCAAATCACGGTCCATTGGGATTGTGATGATCCTTGAGCCTCCCTCCATCCTCACCTTGATTTGGGTGAGTCCTCATCGATCATCCTAAGATCATCAGGGTCCATGTCGAAACTTGACTCATCTCCTATATCGACGACGTCCTTTTTTTTCCCTCGTTGGCTAGAGAAATATTCGCTTCCAGCCTGGAATATGAATCCCCCTCTTGACTCACATACACGAAGCTATCAACGAGCGTCCTCTCCACGATCATCTCCCCCTCAAGACACAAAGATATGCCCTTATTATCCTTTTCCAGTTGTTGGGCCTCGAAGGTCGCCCCAACATCGCCTCCAACGCGTACTATCGCAGTCTCCCCAAGAAGGAACTCATCATCTACTGAATCAATAGCCAAAGAACTACCTCTCCTACGTCCACAACCTTTCTTTTATGGGATGGTAAGTCCCCATCATCGGGTGAGACTTCATCATCCTCATCAACGAGCAAAAATAAGGGAAGGAGGGCACAACAGTCGAAACGGGGACAAAAGCGAAAGGCATAACGACTGAAATGAGGGTGGAGACAGAAGGCGTAGCGGCCCTTCTCCTCCTAAACGTGTGCACAGGAGTCCTGTTCCTTCTCGTAGTCCCCCTCACTGAGCCTAAGAAATAAAAGGCATAGGGGTTTATAACAATGCAAGCCAACAAAATATACAATTATGACCAGAAGAGAAAAATTACATGTCAAGGAGAGGGCCGTTCAGAAGCTCGATCAGTCACGAATCCCCATAGTGTAGGGGAAAACCTGCCTGACTTAGTCAATAATACGTATCGCTAGATGAGGATGATGACTCGAGTTTGCAAGAAGAGAAGAATTATTCGACCAATTCAAGATGAATAAAGTGCTTCAAAAGGTAAAAACAAAAAAATGTGAACACTTACATGTATGGTTCCAGGACTCGGGGAAACCGTCGACATTAGCCACGACGGTCTCACTCTTGACATAGAAGTAGTCGAGCCAGAGTCATCAACTACCCTTGTCGTCCATCTTCACCACCAAGCATTTTCCCCCCACGATGTCGAAGGTTCAACATCGTCCCTATGTAAAATCTAGGTGCGAATAAATGCACCAAGTGCTGCACCGTGACCTCGACCCCGGTAAGTTCAAAAAAATTTTGTTGCCATTTTGATGATCTTATAGATATAAGGGGTGAGCTGAGCAGGGCAAATGCCATAATGGCGGCAAAACTCTTCCACCGGCGGGAGAAGGTGGAATGAGTAACCAATGGTAAACAAGTAGGAATAGAGAGCACTATACCCCGGATGACGAAAGTGCACTTTGTCCTCACCAGTGGGGGATCAATTCTACATGGCTGGGAAGGCCGAACTTGGTTTTGAATTTAGCCAAGTGGTTAGACGTCATTGATGCTAGAAATTTTTCTGGTCATCACGTCTGGCGACCGTTAATGTTACGCCCCGCAGTATTACGTTGATATTACGCCCTGTAGTATAACATTACGATGATGTTACGCTCCGCAGTATTATGTTACGACGATGTTACATCCTATAGTATTATACGTGAAATTGTCGTAAGATAATTGACCTCAGTTCAAGGACAAGATTATTTGGAGATTTTAAGCATTATGCTATTTCAAACACGTGATGAGTAAATCCGTGAAGATGAGAGGGCAAGCAAATCGAAGAAAATAAATTTTCATCGAAGTTTGACATTTTGAGATAAAATATGGCCCGAGCTAAAATACCCGGTAATTATGGACTAGTACAATACAAGGTACCACATGGCAATGATAGTAAGGTGTGTGAACACCCAATTTTTGCCCTGCATGGAAATTACTCCTAAAAATAATCCAAAAATAATTCTTTAGGAGTTTTTCTTTATTTAGTTGCATTTCATGTATGTTTAATACTTTAAAATTATAGAAAAATCATAAAAATTATCATATTTTCATTTCATGCCATCTTAGGTTTAATTTGCATATTTAGGAATTAATCACCCTTTAATTGATAGGTTAATATATAAAAAGTCACAAAAATATTCATTAGCATTAATCAATTAGTTTAATTAGTTAAAATGCTAACTAGTCTTTCTGCAAAACAAATTTAATTATTAGTAAAATGACTATTTTCGAAAGATAAAATTTGCCTCTCATATCAAATTTGCGCAATTTCAGGGCCCAAATTACCCGATCCCATACCGTCCTAGCCCACTACCCAAATACCCATTCCTTAAAACACCCAAAACCTTACCCTAGAGACTAGACCTAATTAGATATATATAATATACCTAAGGGGATACAAAAAATTGGGACCTAAAAAATGAGATCCCCACCCTTCAGAAAACCCAAGAGCCATCACCCCCTTCCTTCATTCCCATCGAGAACGAGCAGAAGCTTGATTCTCTTAAGAGTCTTAGAAAATTGATACCCCATTTCTCTGACCGAGTTCAAACCTATTTTCATTTTTCAAATCTTCCAAACTCTTCTCCTTTCTGATTCCTCTGATTCTTTGGGAAATCGTTTGGAGAGGTAATTTGAGCTTGAGAATTGGACTTTTGGTTAGCGATTTCATTGTATAAGTTAATTTGAAATAGAAGTCAATTCTGCAGTTGATTGCTAAAACTGGAGGCAACAAGCTTAAATTTTGTCGGCTGAAAAATTCAGAAGGGCGTGCTTCGTTCTCTTCTGCCTCCCAAATTTCCTTTTATTCCTAGCCTTACTGCTGTTGTCAAGCCTTTGTTTGGCCATTAGGAACTTTGTTGTTGTTGGTAATTGTACTGTTGTAGTTGGGATTCATCTTCAACGTCAACACCTTTATTTGGATTCCTATTCTGTTATTGTTCTGCTCTTAGGTATGTACACATCCAGCTGAAAATTACTTTTAAAAATATAATTTGAGAAATTGGGTATTGTGTTCCATATTTGTGATTGTTCACTTAGAATCGGCCTATTCTTGTTGCTCGAATTATTTGGATTCCTTGTTGTTTCGCGATATTGATTATGTGCTGAAAAATATCGAATGTTCATTGGTATATTCTTACACAAAACCTTGAAATGTTATACAAGTAATAGTTGGAGGACTCAGATCAGACCAACTGTCACGACCCAAAATCCCTAAGGCCGTGATGGTGCCGGACACAAGGTCAGGCAAGTCAAAATATTAACTAATCGAAATAACTTTCCATTTAAATACGTTTACGTAAACACTTCATTATATAATAACCAAATAAATGTCTGTTAATTAAAAACAATGGTTTAAAAGATTACACTTAAGTAATTATATCCCAATACATATCCCAGAACCCAGTGTCACAAGTACATGAGCAACTTTTAAGAATTTATACCATTATATATCGCTTGCCCGAGGAACAAATTGGACAAAGGCTCAACATAAGGTATAAATACATAAGAGGGAAACTCTGTCAACTGCGGAACGCCTCCGGATAAATACAGCTCGTATAAGTCTCCAAGTCAATCACTATGCTATGAAGGTACATGTGCAACAAAATGCACATCAAGTGTAGCATGAGTACATAAACAAATATGTACCCAGTGAGTATCCCGTCTAATCTCGAAGAAGTAGTGACAAGAGGTCGACTTGACACTCACTAAGGTCCAATAATATAAATGGGATAAAATATGATGAAAGAAGTAGGCATGTGAAGGCAGTTAAGCAACAAAATTGTCACGACTCCAGTTAGCCCTCCGTGAACATGTCGTGATGGCACCTAATCCCTATAACTCGGTAAGCCTAGCAATGCGGAATAATTAAGTAAAAACGGAATAATCTAAAAGAAAGACTGTAAATAAATGCCACTTGGCATATACAACCCAAAATAATATGGAAGTCTACAATATCACCCAAAAACTCGGAAACTCACGGGAACCATAGGCTAACAGAATATAATACACTGCTCTAACTCCAGAATGTCTATACAATTGTAAGGAAGGATAAACTTTTCACAAAAGCTGGAATAAGATAGAGACTCTTGGTCTGCGGACGCGACAAATATACCTCGAAGTCTCTGTTGTATCTCTCAACCTCGGGTATAGTGCGCTTGAGTGGAGGTACCTGGATTTGCACATGAAAAACATGCACAGGAAAGGGCATGAGTACACCACAGCAGTACTCAGTAAGTGCCAAGCCTAACCTCGGTCGGGTAGTGACGAGGAAGGTCAGGGCCCTGCTGAGGTCAAACAATATAATAGGGATTTACAGTATGAAAACAGACAATAATAATGAATACAGCAGTGAAGTAAGTCAGGTCAAACAAGGCAATAAGAAAACACAAGAACAAAGTAAACACGGAGTACGAACAACTCAATAACACTGGTAACAATTAGGATCTCCCAGGATACCGTCTTGTAGTCCTTTTTCTCAATTGTCTAGTGGATCTTCACGGGATACCGTCCCATAGTCCATCATATTTATAACCGAAGGATCATCATCTGTGCAGGGGGGATCTCCCGGAATACCGTCTCGTAATCCCAAAGCAAATGTGCAGGGGGATCTCCCGGGATAATGTCCCATAGTCCCAAAGTAAATATGCAGGAGGATCTCCCGGGATAACGTCCCGTAGTCCCAAAGTAAATATGCATGGGATCTCCCAGGATTACGTCCTGTAGTCCCAAAGTAAATATGCAGGAGGATCTCCCGGGATTACGTCCCGTAGTCCCAAAGTAAATATGCAGGGGGATCTCCCGGGATAACGTCCCGTAGTCCCAAAGTAAATATGCAGGCACAACAAGAAGACGTTCAGAATTAGAGTGCAAAAATACAAGGCAACGAGTAATTCTAGTCTAACATGTAGTGCAATTAAGGCAATTTAAGCAAATAGGTAATTCAGGGCAACTAGGCATATTTTCTAAGCTAACATAGACTATAGTTGCAACTAGAATAAAATAGGTAAGAAAGAAACTCAGGCTAAATATTTAAAGCGAAACCGAATTTTCAACGATTAGCACAAGTACGTGCTCGTCACCTCACGTACAAGGCATTCAATTACCAATATCACATCCTAAGGGGTAAGGTCCCCCACACAAGGTTAGACAAGCCACTTACCTCGAACCGGCTCAAAATCTACTCGAAACCACACGTTTGCCACGAGAATCCGACTCCAAATGGCCCAAATCTATACAATTCAATTACATATCGTAAATAACATCTCATGCAACTGATTTTTTACTGTTTAATTCAATCTATGGCGCGAAATTAGGTAAAATGACCAAAAAGCCCCTTGAGCCCACGTCTCGGAATCGGATAAAAGTTATATTTTGCGGACACCCATTCACTCAGGGACTCATTCAACCAGAAACAATCGAAATTCGATGCCAAGAACCCCTTAAATTTTCAGAATTTCGGGTTGGGAAAATCTCATCACTTTCCTATGATTTTCCCCCATTTTTGATAATTAAACTAAAGAAAACAACAGGAATTAATGGGCTAACAATGAATTAGTATTAGAAAATGTTACCTAGGATCCTTCTCTTCGAAACCCACAGAAAATCGCCAATTCTTGAGCCCTCACACGATTTTTAGAATTATGAACTAAGCTCTCGAATTTTTGGAATAAATCACACAGGAAATTCACACCTGCGGCCTCGATCACCGCACCTGCGGTACCGCACCTGTGGAAAAAGTATCGCAGGTGCGGAAATCACTTAAGATCCACTGGGGGCCGCACCTGCGGTCGTTTGGTCGCGCCTGCGGTCCCGCACCTGCGGAACCCAGGTCGCACCTGCGACCACTGGCCTAATCTCCCCTATATCGCACCTGCGATCAATCCCCACGTGCCTGCGAGTCCGCACCTGTGGAAAAACCTTCGCAGGTGCGAAGACACCAGAAGAGGCCTGGTTCAGGAGCAGCTAAGTCCCAAATTCTCTCCCGTTAGGCATCCGAAACAACCCCGAGGCCTCCGGTACCTCAACCAAAACCACCAACCAACCTTAACACCTTATTTGAACTAGGTCGAGCCTTAAAAATACGTCTTATAACATCAAAATCATCGATTATGCATAGGTTCAAGCCTAGGAACTTAGAAAAGTTATAGAATTCACATCCGACGCCGAAACACGTCTAAACTTATCCGAATGACCTTAATTTTTTCACACACATCCCAAATGACATGACGGAACTACTGCAACTTCTGGAATTTCATTCCGACCCTCGGATCAAAAATTCACTATCGGACTGGAAACTCCAAAATTCAAACTTCGGCATTTCAAGCCTAAATGAGCTACGGACTTCCAAAATACATTCCGAACACGCTCCCAACCCCGAAATCACCCAACAGAGCTAACGGAACCATCGTATTTCCATTCCGAGGCCATCTTCACACTGCTCCGACTTCGGGAAACTTTCCAACACTTAAGCTCTCATTTAGGGACTAAGTGTCCCAAAACTCTCCGAAACTCAAAATCAAACGTCCCGACAATTCAATTTAGCAAAAATAGACTTGGGGAAAATAGTTAATAGGGGATCGGGGCGTTAATTCTTAAGACGACCGGCCGGGTCATCAGAAAAATATATATATGAGGCACATAATTCCGAGTAATTTCAAAAAAAAATGAGTGAATAAGTAGCTTCTCCTTCATTTTTCCCCAAATATCTGTCAAGTCCTTATCCACGAAGTTATTTAACAATCTA
>MDKI01028257.1:0-21000 GCA_005239505.1 Nicotiana paniculata
TAAAAAAAAAAAAAAATTTTCAGTTCTAATTTTTTTATTTTTCAGTTTACAAGTTCAAAATTTTTACGAGCTCCAAAGTTATGAGTTCGGAGGTTTATGTGTTTGGAAGTTTGCGCATTTAGAAATCACAGAGTTTTCGGGTTCGAAAGTTTAGCGGTTCAGAAGTCTATGAAATTTGTGGGTTCGGAAGGTTGGTGGTTCGAAAACTTATGACTTCATATTTATTGTATCAAAATTATTTATGAATACTCTTGAGAAGTTGTTTTCCTTAATTTGCGTACCAAACACCGGAAAATCAGTAAGTTTACTACTCCCTCCGTTTCAATTTATGTGAATTTGTTTGACTGGACACGAAGTTTAAGAAAAAATGAAAACTTTTGGAATTTGTGGTCCTAAACAAGTCAAAAAGGAGCTCATCGTATTTGTGTGGTTATAAAAGCTTCTCCTTAAGGATAGAATTGTAAGTTTAGGCTAAATTATTTCCAAATTTATAAAAGGAGTCATTCTTTTTGGAGCGAACCAAAAAAGAAAATAAGTTCACATAAACTAGAACAGAAGGAATACTTGTTTTCCAAGAAAACATTCAAACACACCCTCAAGGTCAAATTAATCATGGAAACCTAAATAATACGAGAAAATAGTCGCCTGGAATATGCAGATTAATGTAATGCATATTTTAGGCTTTATAGACAACCATACCTGAGCTATATAGGCATCTTCTGTTTTGCTACAACATGTGGAGGTGTGGTACCAGCCCCGGATTAGCAACTCAATCTTTAAAAATTAAAGTTGACTTGGTAATATGAATCATCTATTCTGCTCTATTGGGCTTATTTCGTAAATAATTATTCTTTTTTTTATAAAGCAATTAAAGATACTCCAAAACTAAGGTTCTCTAAATCTTATACTTCTCGGTACAAATTTCTGACTAAAAATGACAGTCGGACGCGCAAAATATCCTCATTTATGCAGGATCCGAAGAAAGATCGCATTTAAAGGATACAAATCTCAGACTATACTTTTAAAATGCAAAAAGCATCTTCATTTCTTTTATGTCATCTTTCCGATTTGAAATGATTTTCTGCATTAAGATAGAAATTTCAGACTACCAATTACTATACACACCCATATATACAGTGGCGGAGACAAATTTTTTTTTAAAGGGTGCAAAAAAGGAAAAAAATTAAAAATTATATAAGAGAATGTGGGCAGTGGGAATTGAACTAGTGCCACAAATGTTTTAAACCCGCTTGACCACTAGCTGTGTTGTTGGGCTTTGTAAAGGGGATTCAAAATAGGGATTTTTTCATTCCTATACACTATTTGAAACTTTATTACCAAAAATGTCCACGTTTAGTTAATTACCCGGCCTAAACAAGTTTTGTCTACAAAATATATACATTTATTTAAACTAGAATCCTTTATGCAGTAGCCTTTCTTTTTTAGACGCAGGATTTTGGGATCGCGTATGATTCATCCGAGATTTTTGCGACGCAATCATCACAATTTAATTAAGCCTGCTACTACCCCAATTTTCTCATATTATCATCGCCGGTTCTCTGATTTTCTGTCTCCTTTGATTTCACAACCATATGCGAAAGTTTTGAAAAAAATTGCAAACAATTATCTATAATTGTATTGAATTTCGCGACATAATGTAAAAAATAGATATTATGCTTCAACTAAATGGTCATTAGGATAGCATTGGGAGATACAAAGATTTTAATATTGATGAAATTGTAGTCAGCGATGATTCAAATTATAGTCAATTGAATTCAACAATTGCAGAGCATCTAATGATCGACACATCCAAACAAATCATTGAAATCAAATACATTGTCAACGAACGTTGTCCTCCAATGAAAATTCGGAACGATATGGGAGTTCGAATATACATAGAGACGAAAAATGAAAACAAAAGCTTAGGAATGTATTCTCTATGTATAACATTGCGTGATTTCGATTTGGACTGCAGTATCTCTAATTCGAGCACAATTGCAAGTTTGCTCTATTGTTTCAGTGGTGATGTTTTTTCATATTTCATGCGTTCTATAATTTTTCTACAACATATCTACAAAGATACTATATAACAAATGTAGTTCAAATGTTATGACTATTGAAGTATTCAATTTCACGTATTCTATAATTTCATTACAAACTATACAATGTATGTCTGAATTGTAGTTACCTTTAATTGAGTGCAGGTTCATCTGGAACATTGAAGTTGATTGATAGGCCAACATCCCCGACAATAGTGAAATATGAAAGTATCATCATAACAGAACATACGCCAAATGTTATTGAAGTAGGCCAAGTCTACAAAGACAAGCAACCAATTATAAATGCAATGAAGCATTATTCTGTCATGAATAAGTTTCAATTTAGGGTGAGCGCAAGAAGGTAGGAACAATTCAATTGTCAAAATCATATTTTTGTTTAATTTGTAGTTTTGTATAGTTTGTACTTTCATTGTATACAAATTGTATATAATTTATAGTTTTTTTGTGTATAAATTGTTTAATATAAGATTTTTATGCTTAAACAACCTATTATTTTGTAGCTACATTTTTCATAATATCTTTAAATTATTTTTATTCTGTAGCTACTGCCTGGTATGTGTTGGGGACAATTGTACATGGCACTTCAAGTCCACCAGCATAAACAAATCAATATTATTCAAGGTTCGAAAGTTCAACAGCTTGCACACATGCTCTTTGATGGACAATACATACATACAACACAAACCTACTGCCATGGTAGTTGGTAGCATGGTTATACCAAAATATGCGGATCCTAAGACAATTTACTCACCAAAAGACATACAAACTGATATATTATCAGAACATGGTGTGAACTTAACATACATGCAAGCTTGGAGAACAAAGAAAAAGGCTTTGAAATTTTTGAGAGGTCCTCCTGCTGATTCCTACAATTGCTTGCCAAGTTATTTGTATATTCTGGAGAAGACTTATTCGAGGTCGGTAGTTAAATTGCAGAAGACTGAAGATGATTGTTTCTTGTACACATTTGTTACGCTTAGTACGCCCATCAAGGGTTGGGAGTATTGTAGGCCAGTTATAGTAGTTGATGACACCTTCTTGAAGTCGACATATAGGGGAATAATGTTAACAACTAGCACAATGGATGCAGCAGGTAATGTAGATTAATTGTAGAAATATTGTTGTAAAGTTATTTTTCAATATGTATCTTTTATTCTCCCAAGTTTTGTTATGAAAATTGAATTTCTTTTTGCCACCTGTGATAGGTAGTATATTACCACTGGCATACGCTGTTGTTGATTCAGAAAATGACACATCATGGAAGTGGTTTTTTGAGCAATTCAAACATGCGTATGGTGAAAAATCAAATATGTGTGTTGTTTTAGATAGGAATGAGAGTATCTTGAAGGCAACATCTATTGTTTATACCGGCATGCCACATTATTCTTGCATGTGGCATATTTGGACAAATGTAAGGTATAAGTTCAAGAAGGGTCATCTAAAGTTAAGCGAAATATAATGACCCGACCGGTCGTTTTAAGCATTTGCACATCGCTCAGTAGTTTACGGGCATGAGTAGCTCCGTATAATATATTATGACTTGTGTGAATCATCATTTTTGATTTTCAGGTTATTCGGAATCGGTGTGGAAGAATGAATTTCATCGTTGAAGCTTTAAGTTGAAAGAGTTGACCAAGTTTGACTTTTTATGAATTTGACCCCGGAACAGAGTTTTGATGGTTCCTCCAGGTCCGGATGGTGATTTTGGACTCGGGCTTATGCCCGAATTTGCATTTGGATGTTTCTAGAAGGTTTCGACACAAGTTGAAAAAAATTAGAAATTTGAAGGTTTGAAAAATTCATTAGTTTGACCAGAAGTTGACTTTGAGGATATCAGATTTGGATTGTGGTTCCGGGAAGTGGAATAGCTTCTTCATGACATTTGGAAGTTGTGTGCAAAATTTGAGTTTATTCTGGGATGATTTGATATGTTTCGACACGAGTTATGGAATTGAAAGATCAAAGTTCATTTAAGTATGATTTGATGTGCGATTCATCGTTTTGATGTTGTTATGTGCGTTTTGAGGCCTCGATTAAGTCCGTGTTATGTTATGGGACTTGTTGGTATGTTTGGGCGGGGTCCCGATGTCACGACCCGAATTTCCCACCGTCGGGACCATGATGACGCCTAACATTGAACCCGCTAGGCAAGCCAATGTTACTGATTAATTACCTTATTCCTTCACCTTTAACAGTTCACATGACTTTATAATAAAATTACGGAATTTAAAATATACGTTAATACCATGATTCAACCGTTTGATATAATACTAATACGAAATCCAAAACCAAAGTACTCCCAGAACAAGTGTCGCAATCTCACGAACTGTCTATGAATACTACAAATAGGAGTCTGAACAAAATATAAGTATACATTTGTCTCATAAGTAAATAAGAACAAAATATAAATGAAATAGGAGGGGACGCCAAGGCCTGTGGACGTCTGCAGAATTACCTCGGAGTCTCCACTGAACTGAAGGCAGCAACCCTGATCTAAGGTCCGAAGAGTCCAGTACCGGGGTCTGCACAAAAGTGCAGAGTGTAGCATCCGTACAACCGACCCCATGTACTGAGTAAGTGCCGAGCCTAACCTCGGCAAAGTAGTGACGAGGCTAGGACACGACAACCAAATCAACCTGTGCAGTTTAGTAGTATACGGAGAAAATAATAACAACGAGAAATAAGTAGCTGAGCATAAAGGAAATGGGAACATGCTGAGAGGAGGAAATATCAAATAATGAAAATAACGAGATAAAGCACAAATTAGATATCAATTTAAGCAACATAAATAGTAACGCAAAAGCAAGTGCATGACATCATCCTTCGTGCTTTTACTCTCGTCCTCACCATCAGAATCAATATATTCAGCACGACATCACTCTTCGTGCTTTTACCTCACATATCATGGCACGACATCCTTCGTTCATTATCACTCATATCATGGCACGACATCACGCTTCTTGCAATCACAATATCAGCACAACATCACCCTTCGTGCATTAACATTCACTCACAATCTCACGCACGACATCACCCTTCGTGCTTTCTCACTCTTCCTCACCCAAACATATCAGACAGCAATCCAACAAGGAAATTAGCAGAGTAAACAAAGTTAAAAGCATAATGTCCCGGCAAGGGAGCCAACAGTGGAATCAATACCATCCCCGCAAGGGAAAACAACTATAACCAATCTCACTTAATGCATAACTTTACATAAAAATCTTCAACTGAAACCAATACTCAACACTGTTCAATATCAAGGAATTCCCACCAACATGGATATCAATAAAGTGAAACTCAAGTATTACTTAACGGAAAACCACATAAATCACAATATTCGACTCACGGGAATGCTTGACACCAACGTATAGGTACTCGTCACCTCACCTGTACGTTGAACATGATACTTACACATAGAAAATATGACACAACACCTATTCCCTCAAGCTAAGGTTAAAACAAACACTTACCTCGAATTCCACGACCAACTCAAGCCTCAATTACCGCTTTCCCTTTAGAATTCGCCTCCAATTCGATTATATATAAAAATAATTAGCTTAATAATATCAATAAGTGCTAAATAATTCAACCCCAATGCTTAATTATAGGTTTTCTACCATTCTTCCCCAAAAGTCAAAAATCGACCCCGGGCCCGCTTGGTCAAAACACGAGGTTCGGACCAAAACCCGATCACCCATACACCCACGAGCCCGAATATATAATTAGTTTCGGAATCTGACCCCAAAACGAGGTCTAAATTTCAACTATACAAAAAGCCCTAACTCTACCAAATCCCCAATTTTCTACCATTAAAACCCTAGAATTCTTGATAAAAGTTGATGAAAAACATTAGAAAGTTGAAAGAAACTAGTAAATGGACACTTAACTATGATTTAGGAAGAAAATCTCTTGAGAAAATCGCCCTAAGCCTCCTATTTTTGTGAAGAAGTGAAAATGAAAACGGATGAAGCTCTAACTTAAAACACACTGCCCGACCCTCGCACCTACGGTTCTTGGGTCGAGCGCAGGTGCGGAAAAATGGTCGCACCTGTGGAAATGGGCAAGGCCACTAAGGGCCGCACCTGCGGAGGAGTATCCGCTCTTGCGGAACCGCTTCTGCGGAAAAGTTGCCGTGCCTGCAGAAAGAGGGCAGGCTGGGCTAGACCGAACCTACGGCTGAAAGTCCGCACCTGCGAAATCGCACCTGCGGCCCTAGGCTCGCATGTGCGAGCACCAGAACTGGTGTACCAGCAGTGAGTTTCCAAGTTCAAACACCCCGAAACTCACCCGAGCCCTCGGGACTCCAAACCAAACATGCACACAACCTCAAAAATATCCTACGGACTTACTCGTGTGATCAAATGGACAAAATAACATCTTAAACAACGAATTTAGCATAGAAATCAAAGAAAAATCTCAAAACTTTCAAAGTTTCAAATTTCAGAACTACGGGTCCGAATCACGTCAAATGACCTCCGTTTCTTACCAAATTTTACAGGCATCACTCAAATACTATATTAAACTTATACCGAGATCCGGAACCCAAATACGGGCCCGATACCATTAATTTCAAATATAATCAAATTTCCAAAGACTCTTATAATTTCAGTAAAATAATTTCTTTCAAAAATTCATTTCTCGGGCTTGGGACCTCGGAATTCAATTCCGGGCACATGCCCAAGTCCCATATTTTCCTACGGACCCTCCGGGACCGTCGAATCACGAGTCTGGGTTCGTTTACCCAAAATATTGACCGAAGTCAACTTAAATTCAATTTTAAAGGCAAAATTAGCATTTCCCTCAGTTTTTCACATAAAAGCTTCCCGAATATACGCCCGGGCTGCGCACACAAAATGAGGTGAGATAAAAGGAGGTTTTCAAGGCTTCGGAACACAGTTTTAACTTATCAAATGAGAGATAAATTTTTTGGTCATCACATTCTCCACCTCTAAAACAACCGTTTGTCCTCGAACGGACATAGAAAAGTACCTGAATCGGGGAAAAGGTGGGGATACCGGCTTCGCATATCGGATTCGGACTCCCAGGTAGCTTCCTCGGCAGGCTGACCTCTCCACTGAACACGAACCGAAGGATAACTCTTCGATCTCAACTGACGAACCTGCCGGTCTAATATGGCTACCAGCTCCTCCTCATAGGTCAAATCCTTGTCCAACTAGACACTGCCGAAGTCTACCACATGGGCTGGATCGTCGTGATACTTCCGAAGCATAGACATATGAAACACTGGATGCACAACTGATAAATTCGATGGCAACGCTAGTCTGTAATCCACCTTTCCCACTCTATCAAGAATCTCAAACGGACCAATGAACCTGTGGCTTAGCTTTCCCTTCCTCCCAAACCTCATCACGCCCTTCATGGGCGACACCCGAAGCAACACCCGCTCTCCGACCATGAATGCTACATCACGAACTCGAAGGTCGGCATAACTCTTCTGCCTGGACTGAGCTGTACAAAGTCTCTCCTGTATGATCTTAACCTTATCCAAGACATCCTCCACTAAGTCTGTACCCAAAAATCGAGCCTCTCCGGGGTCAAACCACCCAACTGGTGACCGACACTGCCTACCATATAATGCCTCATAAGGAGCCATCTGAATGCTCGACTGATTGCTGTTGTTGTACGCAAACTCAGCTAATGGCAAGAACTGATTCCAAGAAACTCCAAAGTCAATGACACAGTCTCGTAGCATATCCTCCAAAATCTGATTAGTACGCTCAGACTGTCGTCCATCTGAGGATGAAATGCTGTGCTCAACTCAACCCTCGTGCCCAACTCACGCTGAACTGCCCTCCAGAAATGCGAGGTAAACTACGTATCTCGGTCAGAAATGATAGACACGGGCACACCATGAAGACGAACAATCTCCCTAATGTAGATATCTGCCGATCTCTCCAAAGAGTATGAAACTACCACAGGGATGAAATGTGCCGACTTGGTCAGTCTATCCACAATAACCCATACTGCATCGAACTTCCTCTGAGTCCGTGGGAGTCCAACAACGAAATCCATGGTGATATGCTCCCACTTCCACTCAGGAATCTCAATCTGCTGAAGCAATCCACCAAGCCTCTGATGCTCGTACTTAACCTGCTGACAATTCAAACACCGAGATACATATGCCACAATATCCTTCTTCATCCTCCTCCACCAATAGTGCTGCCGCAAATCCTGATACATCTTTGCGGTGCCCGGATGAATGGAGTACCGGGAACTATGGGCCTCCTCTAAAATCAACTCACGAAGTCCATCCATATTGGGCACACAAATACAAACCTGCATCCGTAAAACTCCATCATCACCAACAGTAACCTGCTTGGCACCAGCGTTCCGCACCGTGTCCCTAAGACACACAAATGAGGATCATCATATTGCCGATCTCGAATAGAGTCAAATAATGAAGAACGAGCAACTGTATAAGCTAGAAAATGGCCGGGCTCAGAAACATCCAATATCATGAACCGATTGGCTAAAGCCTGAACATCCAAAGCAAGCGGTCTCTCCCCGACTAGAATATATGCAAGACCACCCATACTGATTGACTTCCTACTCAAAGCATCGGCCACCACATTGGTGTTGAAACCCAATTTTTCCTCAAACTATTTTTTAAATTTGCATATATACCTCAAAATCACTTTTCATAATAATTGGCATTTTTTCATAATTTTACCAATTTATTTTCCTATTTATTTAGTGTTTTATATGCAATAACTATTCATAAATTGCATTACAAGTAATTTCAAATTATTTCTTAGCTCAATATACCATTCTAGTCCTGTCAGGATTTAATTCTTTCATAAATTAGCCAATTTTGGTATTATTTAATTATAATTGCAACAATTTTACAATTATAGCCTAATCGTATATTTTATACCATTTTAATCACTGATTAGCTGTTTTATATTTTTTATATTAGCTAATTAACTTAATTGTACTTATTTAACCTCAATTTCCTTTTTTTTTTTGGTATAATTATTAGATGTTTTATTAATTATTTATTTAATTTTAATGGGTATTTGATAATTAGCCACATTTATTTAAATTATAGCCTAACTCTAAACCCAACCGACCTGATTTATTTAAGCCAATCTACCTAGCCCAAAACCCAAATCCTCACCCGGCCCAATCTCAAACCAATCTGAGCCGTTGATCAAATTAGATCAACGACCCAAATACTTGTTACCATAATTAAACCCCAACTACCCCCCCTCCGACCACTCATTCTCTCACGACCCCTCATCTCTCTTCCTCTAGTCTCTTCTGGAGACTTCCGTCTCTTCAGTTCCGATGAACTCCTTCATCTTCTCCGGCCACCCCTTTGCCGGAGACCTTGAAGCCTTCGTCCTCTTGCCTCTCATGGCTCTCCTATGCCGGTGATCTCCTCTCTAAGGCCCTCAAAGGGCGAGAACTCGTCTGCTTACACCCATGGTGTTCCTGTCTACTTCAAGCCTCTAGAGCTTGATTCCGAGTAGGGTTTATGACCCTGAGGCTCGAGCCAGTGCTGTTCGAGGTATTTCTCATCTTCTCTGAGGTTTTCTTTAAAACCCTAACTCTTCAAACTTTCTGATTCTTTTAGATCTATGATAGATTTGGGTATGTTTTGAGCTATTTCGTTGTTTTTCTCAAAGATTCTTCGATTTCCCCTAAAAAAGGCTTTCCGTTTTCAAACTAGGTTTCATGACCCTTCTTAAATGATTTTTCCATGACTTTTCAGTATTATCCTAAGGTCTCTACTGTGTTTTAATGATTCATTCAAGTTTCTCTATCTTATATTAGTTGTTGTGTTGAAATCCCTAATTTCTACCCTAAACACTAAGTTCCTGATTTGTCTTTGATAATATGTTTGCATATGTGTTTGCGTTTCATGAGCTTTATGATTCATTGATATTTTACCCTATTTTATTCATCTATGTCTTTGATTTTTCTTGCTTTCCCGTTTATCTCACTGTTCACTCTCTAATTCATATGAATCCCTAGTTTCGTATGATTTCACTACTAGGGTTTCTGACTTCTTGCCTGTTATTTATTCAATTCATGTGAATCTCCTTTAATTGATGTTATTCCTGTTCGAATCCATGATTCTCTGCAATTTTACTTTAGGGTTCCTGATTTGTCATTTGAATCCCTAATTCCTTGTGATTTGAAAACCTTACTGATTTCTTATGGAGTATTCTTACTAATTTTCGAACTTTAGCTTATTTCTTACCTTGTTACATGGTTAATTTACTGTTAATTGATCCCTATTTCCTTAATTAGAATCTGATGAACCTAGTCTCAATTTCATACTTGTACTGGGTTGAAATTGTTTCCTTATATGTTATATGCATGGGAACTTTCCTTATTTTGTTATTTGCCTACTAGACGTTTGAATTTAACCCCTTCGATTAAGGGATACCTATGCTGATTTTACACTGTTTGAATATTCCTTTAAGCTATATATGGTCCCTTTCCTTGTTTGTTACTCACAGTTTGAATAACTCCCTTAATCATGGCAGTACTTGGGCTGATTTCACTCTGATTGATACTAAGTTCCATAATTGTTGATTGATTCTGATCTTTACCTTACTTTTCACTCAACTTTCAAAACTATATATATGCATACTTTTATCTCATAACAAAAAGGAACTAATCTGTTCAAAATCTCTCTCACACAATTAAAAACTCTCTGCTCTCTCTTCTGTGCTAACTACTACTATTCTAAGTTAGCCGGCTGCAAGCCAAGGCTAACTATTGTGCATCTCCTATTTTCCTGTTTGTGTTATTGCTTTCTTCACTTCACTAGTATGTTCTAATTTAGATTTCAGTCCTCAAACCAACATGTTTCTACTACTGTTGTAATTCAGCATGCTTCTAATTTGCTTTTACTTATTATTCAACATGTATCTGGGATCCTGAACTCCCCTCTGCATGTTAAGTTAGGTTTTATTTGTGTATGACCAGCATGTTTATGTATACTTAGCACCTACTTCTTACATGCCTATGACGGGTACATTAGTTTAATCATGGTCCTAGTTGTTTTAGGTGGTAATCTAACCTAGTACTTTACTGTACTCCTAATCCTCTAGACCCTTAAGAGTTTCTGATTGTATGCCTATGTGTGTGTCTGCCTGCTACATGTCTGCCCTCACATGCTCTGTATTTGTCCCTCAAATCGCATTACCCATGTTTGTGATTGTAGGACTATCCCTGGTCCTTTGTGTGATGTTAAACTATTTCCCTCTTCTAAACTATTTTCTTACTTACCTTTTCTCAAGGCTGTTTTCTTACTTAAATCCTTTTTTTTAAAATAAAAATCACTCTCATATATACTCTTAGAAGTCTAAGTTCATCCCCCTTCATGTGAGCACTGCTTTGGGGACCCTTTGAGTACCCTCTGAACTCTGACACACAAGACTGGCACTTCCCACACTGCACATGTTTAACTCTTTGGCTATGTCTAGGTGTGAGCATTGCCGGGGAGCCCTTGAGGTCCTTAGGGAACTTTGACACACCCGGACTATGAAAGGCTATGAAACACCAAAGGCATTGAGGTTTGGAAGATCTGGGCCTAATTGAAGGCTCCCTATAGAAGTAACTTCTTATTTTCCTTTAGTTGTGTAATTCATAATTCCCGGCCTGTAATAATTTGTAAACAGATATTTGTGAATGGATAGTAAAAAGGGAAGGGTAGTTGTGTAGGTTATACATGTTAAAGGGTAGATACCATGCCTCTAGGTTTACATTTCTTACGTGTGCACTAGAAATTCATGCTTAGGGCTGATTGTATGCAAGCATATCATGAATTAGATATCCTATTCCTTAGGTCCATGTTTACTGTTTCAGCATCCTATTATGGTATTATCATTTATCATATAGAAATCACGCTCTAGGATTAAATTTTATTCATGTAAACCAGCTCTAATATCGCTGTAATGTTGTGGTACACCTAGGAATCATGCTTCGGATACTAATGCGCTAATAAACAAGTCATCCTTATACTTGCTGCATAGCATGTTCAAATACTGTGACTTTATGCATTTAGAAATCCTGCCTAGGAATTCTGCATACCACCCATTCTGCATCCCTATGTGTGCATGTTAGATATCATGTCTTAGGACCTCATTCAACACCTAGTTTAAATACTGATTGCATGAAAAGGGCCCTAAAAAAAATAATTTCACCATGTTTCCAAACAACTGGTAATAGTTCTATATTTTTGCAACACCTAAGTACACCATGTTTAGGCAAACTAACTTGTAATAGTTTCTTTAATAATCTGGATAATTACTGAGTGTTGTCATACGCTTAGGCAAGCTTTAGGTGTTAAACCTATTAAAATTGGAACTTACTCCTTTATACCTGCTGCTTGACTATTAATAGTTATAATCAGTAAGAAACTGATAAAATTCATACTCTGAAATCAGTAATAAAACTGCCTCACTATTGCATTCTCACCTAGATATCATGCCTTAGGTTCTGAAGTTAATAAGGCCTTACTTGTGTTTGAGTCTTGCTAATCACGTGCATAATCTGTGGAGGGATACTTGGGTCTCGTATCTGCTCTTATTTGTTTTTCCCTTATCTGAATCCTAATTGTCGTTGTTTGTCGCTTAGAATCTTGTCCTTTAAACCTAGGGGTCAACCTAGTATTCCTTTTAGGATAGTAGTCCTAGCTTCCTCCAGGACTGATAGGATGGGACGGGTAATAGCATGCAATAGAATCCGTAAGCAACACACGCTTTAATTACCTTCACGGGGTGGGAAAGGTAGAATATGGATATGATGACCGGTGCGCTAATACCACGTGATCCCCTCTTCGAGGAGTGATTACCGGGTATTTCATTGATGTGATCCATATTATTATAAACCTAAGACACCTGTATACGCTAGTTCTTAATCATCTCTACTATTTTCTAAACATCTATATGCTTAAGACTTAAATCTCCTTTTATTTGAGCCTTTACTTGTTATTTTCTAGTTGTACAAATTCACGAAACCATTTTGCCGGGAACCACACTTGTGGATCCTGAGGGGTGCCTAACACCTTCCCCTTAGGATAATTTCAAGCCCTTATCCAAATCTCTGGTTAGCAACGTAGTTGTAATTGAACCCCTTAGGTGCCTGAACGCACCGTTAAAATCTTTAGGTGACGATTATTCAAAATATGCAAACCCCTTTCCCAAAAGGAAAGAGTTGTCCCAACCAATGTCATAAACCCGATATTTCGCGAGGAAGAAAAAAGGGGCGCGACAGCATGGCGACTCTGCTAGGGATATCCTGGCTTTTACCATTTCATATTGTTTCTTGAATTTATGCTTTTATTTTAAATACTTGCACCCTTTCCTATTCCCTTTACATGCAATTAATTATTTACTTCGGGTATTTACTTTTCTTCAAAAACGTTACTGACATATCTCTTTGTTTCCTTTTGTAACTGCTTTAAATCATTACTACCGTTTTTACCGCTTTCTTTAACGTGCAAATACGTGACAACTTGTTTTAATACTTATTGCATAAATCATGCTCAACATTCATACTCCACTCTTTCCAAACAAAATACTATAACAACGCTTGATGAGTGGTTGCGCCCTTCCTATATTATCACCCACTAAATTCAGAAAGGCTTATTTGCGGTAAAACTAGTCGATCAACGGTGCAATCGACGGTTCCGTTCCTTTCCCCCTTGAGTTGTCCGCTCAAGGGTAACAGTCTAAAACCCCATAGAAGCCTTACTCTGTTGCACTATTACATGCATCATGATCAAACCTATTCAAGCTAAAGTGTCGTCCGCACGATAGATTTTAAGATAGACTTATCCAAAAGTCCACCGGGTTTCCCTAAACCCAAACAGACGCCCTCTTGTTCTGTGCATTTATTTGGAGAACTAAATGCTTCCCGCTAATTATTGACGATAAATAGTCGAGTCCGGTGGGGGTAAGGGCCTAACCCTATTTGCTTTGCAGAAAAAAATGAGGCACGAAGTCCCCAGATTCGGTATGGTCTCCAACATCCACCCAAAACTGTTGAGTTGGTGGGAGGATCTGCACTCTAGCGACAAAGCTATCGTCAGGAAACACTTGGGTAATCTACCATCTCTTCTGGAAATCGAGCCTAACAAAATGATAGTAGAGGCTGCTACCCTGTTCTGGGATCGTGAAAGTTCCGTGTTCCGCTTTGGGAACATCATAATTGCGCCTTTGATAGAAGAGATAAGAGGGCTGGCTAACCTAGTATGGGAAACTCCGGGGTTGTTGATGCCTGAGAACTGCACAGGCAAAAGTTTCCTCAAAATGATGGGTCTGAAATAGGACGCAGAATTGGTGTGTTTGGAGGATTCGTACATTCCTTTTGACTGCTTGTAAAAAAGGTATGGCTACAGCAAATCATACCGTACCTACCATGACGAATTTGCTATCACCTCTCTGGGACACATCCATCGCTGAGTGTTCATGTTTATGGTTTGCTTTTTGGGTTTGATCGTGTTACCGATGAAGAAGGAAAGGATCCATACCAGGCTAGCCATGGTAACTAAGACCATAATGGAAGGGGTAAATGGGCAATATTTCAGCATTGTTCTCATGATCGTTGCAAACATATATCGGGCCTTAGAAAGGTGTCAAAAAGGAGCAAAGCATTTCGAAGGTTGCAATTATTACTTCAACTCTGGCTCGTGGAACATCTCCAAAAAGGCCAATATCGGCAGGACATTCACCGCAGAATGTGGGATGACCACATCACTTTCCATCACCCAAAGCGAATGAATTATATCCCTGACATGTTCGATCAGCCTGAAAATGCTGAAGGATGGGTTGAGCTTTTTGATAACTTGACTGAAGAACAGGTTCAACGGATGTTCGAATGGTTTCCAATGGATGAGTTCATCATTCGATCCCGAGACGCATCATTTTTGATACTGATTGGTCTAAGGGGGACATACCCTTACGTCCCTCTTCGAGTTATGAGGCAAGCAGGAAGGAAGCAAGTCATCCCTAGGGTCAAGAAGATGAGCCATCTTCGAGCTGAATTTCAAAATAATGATAGTCCTCACAAGTACCAAGCTCAGCACCTGTGGCACTGCAAGGTTATACTTGAGAAAGACACCATCGAGCTAGACAGGTATCACGTCGGTTATACCCCTTTCTATCTTGGTTGGTTAGAAGAGGATCTGGGTGGTCAAAGCAAGCTGGGGTACGTCTGAGGTCACAGTGTTATAGATGAAAGGGATGAAGCACAACTCAAGTTCAACCAGATGCGCAAAACGATCTAGGAAAATGAGGATGATCACCACAAGATACATTAGTCCAACAAAAAACTGATCGAGGAATGGAAGGACATGGCTATCAACGCCAACAAGAGGCTGGGGTACTTGGAACGAGGTATAATCGAGCTGGAAGAAAAGTTCATCAAAAGGGTTGAATATTGTCAAAAGGCTGAGGGAGCTGCAGGGGGATACCTAGCCAGAACTTACCTGTTGCTGGGACTTCGCGAGCTGGGAAAGCTGCTCGAAGGAAGCAAGAATGCCGAATCTGGGGAAGGTCCTTCTGGGACCAAGTAAATAG
Source organism: Nicotiana paniculata (assembly GCA_005239505.1). NCBI lineage: Eukaryota > Viridiplantae > Streptophyta > Magnoliopsida > Solanales > Solanaceae > Nicotiana > Nicotiana paniculata. Next base: position 15,620 of record MDKI01028257.1, read on the forward strand.
GAATGTCTTTATTTTTCTATCAATGTAATAAGGCCAATGGCCATTAGTGACTTTTATTTTTCGTCTATCATATTGGGATTTGTCTATTTTTATTATCAATAAAATGAGGCATTTAGCATTTTAAGTTCTCCAAATCAATTTGCGCTAGGCCTACCTCGGGCACAAAGAGGTTCCCAACTTAGGACACACTTTCATTTCAGCAGTATGTGTTTAAATACTGCAATACTCTTTTCATGATCCTCACTGACTCGATTACCTTTTGTTTTTATTTTTTATTACTCCCCTCCCCAAAGGTTAGTTCGTGCATTCTGGCATCATCATCCTATCGCACCAGATCCAAGGGCCCTCCACCTACTCCTCCCCCTAGTTCTCCTAAGGGCAAAAACAAAGGAAAAAGTAAGATGGAAGAGTCCAGCGGCACCAAAAAGGAGAATATGATTGAATGGGTAGAGGCTACTGATGGCCGAGGTATTCAGGTCCTGTATGAGAACATGTCACCGCTTGAACAGAAATTATTGAAGTTTCAGGAAGAAATCGATCAAGTTCGGAATCTGGCCAATTTCTCATTTTCCCTCAACGTCCCTGACCTCAACCTTCCAAATGCTCAAAACCCGCACCTCCACAAATATCCCAAGACAGAAAAATCATCCCGCACCTCACCATCACACCACTCCCCTAAAGAACCAAACTCTCCCGACGTAGTGCAATGCTTGCCACACCTCAAATAACACTCCACTACTCATCCCAGAACCTCAAAACCCCACAAAAGACCATTTCCACACCTATAACAATCCCATCTATGTGGAAACCATGACCCACTCCACTCCGCCTATCCCACAGCCATCCGAGTCTGACGAAAAGGATTTACTTATCAGGAACCTGGCCGAAGAGCTTAGGAAACTGACCAACCGAGTCCAGGGTGTTGAAGGAACCAAGGGGATTGAAGGGTTGAATTATGAAGACCTTTGTATCCAACCTAATGTCAAACTGCCCGAGGGGTACAATCCTCCAAAGTTCGAAATATTTGACGGTACCGGTGATCCGAGAGTCTATCTGAGGACCTATTGCGACAAATTGGTTGGCGTAGGAAAGGATGAAAGAATCCGCATGTAGCTGTTCATGAGGAGTTTGAAGGGAGACGCACTATCTTGGTACATCATCCAAGACCCCAAGAAATGGTCAAATTGGGTAAGCATGGCTTCTAATTTTATGGACATGTTTAGATTCAACACAGAGAACGCACCAGATGTGTTCTACATTCAAAATTTGAAAAAGAAACCTACAGAAACCTTTTGCGAGTATGCTACTTGCTGGAGGTCCGAAGTCGCTAAAGTCAAACCTGCTCTATAGGAAGAACAGATGAACAAGTTCTTTGTCCGGGCTCAGGACCCGAAGTATTATGAACGGTTAATGATGGTTGAAGTCCACAAGTACTCTGACATCATCAAATTGGGTGAGCGGATTGAAGAAGGTATTAAAAGCGGTATGGTTACAAATTTTAAAGACTTGCAAGCCACTAACAAGGCTTTACAGTCCGGTGGTGTGTCTAAGAAGAGAGACGTGGGAGCCGTAATGGTTGCACAAAGAACTAAGTCCCCACTCAAATACCAAACCTATCCGACACCCCCACTCACATATCATTCAACCCCGAATTACCAAGCACCCTCACCAAATTACCAAGCTCCACCACCTCCCTACCAAGCTCCACCGCCCACATATCAACCTGCTTCGCGCAAATATTCACAACCCGCTCCTATCTACCACACTTATAATTCCTAGCCATCCCATTACCAATCAACCCCTGCACGCCAAAACTTCCCTAGACCTCGCCCCAATTTTGATCGCCGCCCTCCAAAGCAATACACCGCCATAGCGGAGCCCATTGACCAGCTGTATGTGAAGCTCAAAGCTGCTGGTTATGTCACACAAATCCCTGCTGCCATCCTTGAGAACCCTTCTCAATGGGTTAACCCAAACAAATCCTGTGCATACCATTCCGGCATGAAGGGACACACCATCGAAGAATGCCGCTCTCTGAAGGACAAAATATAGGCTCTCATTGACAACAAGATTATTGTGGTAAAAGACCCCGCTCCAAACATCCGCGACAATCTTATGCTAGACCATAAGGGTAGGAGTATCCATATGATTGAAATAGAAGATGATTGGGATTTCGAGGGATCAATCGGGTTGATCGCAGAAGGCGATGACCCAAAGAAACCCGCAATCACTCTCAAACCGATCATAGTCCAGATTCAGCCATCTAAGGCCGCTGAGGTGAATATGTCTATACCATTTGAGTTTGAAGCAGCGCCACCTGCAAAGTCACCAGTGCCAATTGAAGTTGAGTTTGTATCTCCAGCAAATGCACCAGCATCATTCGAGGTCACAGTCTTGCCACCCCGAACACACATTCCGTTTGAAGTAAATATGGCAGCACCAATTCCGGTGGAAATGTCAACCATGCCACCCTTCTATTCAAACGCTATCCCTTGGGACTACACAGCCGAGGCGAGAAAGAAAGGCAAGGTCAGGTCCGAGGAAATTATCGCAGCACATGGTATGACGAGAACTGATAGGGTCTACACCCTTGAGCATCTGGATGAATCAAGAAAGTAGGCTGCCAACCGGCCTCCCCTTATCGAAACGGGTCCCGATGACCTTTGGAGAAAGGTACAGGCTAAGGAGTATTCAGTCATCAATCAGCTAAACAAGACCCTATCACATATATCCATCCTCTCTCTACCGTAGAACTCCGAAACACACAGAAATGCTTTGTTGAAAGTGTTGAGTGAAGCATATGTGCCAAACAACATCACTAGTGGGGAAATGGTCAATATGGTAGGCCAGGCACTGGAGAGTCATAAAATAACTTTTCATGAGGATGAGATACCACCTGAAGGATTGGGGCACAACAAAGCGCTGCACATCACCGTGTAATGCGAAGATCATTTCATCACAAGAATCTTGATTGATGGAGGTTCCAGTCTTAACATCTGTCTGTTGATAACATTCAAGAAATTGGGTAAAGGGCTACATGAGATAAGGGATGGGGCGATCAATGTGAAAGACTTTGACGGTTCTCAGAGGTCCACCATAGGGGAGATCAGTCTATGTCTGCAGATGGGACCGACTTGGTTTGAAGTGGATTTCCAGGTGATAGATGTGCCAACATCCTACAACCTGTTGTTGGGACGACCTTGGATTCATGCTGATAGGGTCGTAGCATCAACGGTACATCAGGAGGTAAAATTCGAGTGGAACCACCAAGAGGTGATTATTCATGGTGACGGTAGCAACCCCATTTATAGTCGTCAAACTATTCCGGTGATTGACGGAAAAAGGAAGATAGGTGGATGAACTTACCACCACATTGAACGGGTCAATGTTATCGACAAGGGCAAGTGGTGGGACAACAAGATTGAGAGCATCCTGAACTGGAGAGGATATGAGCCAGGCAAAAGGCTTGGTAAGAACCTCAAAGGGATCACGAAGCCCATAAAGCTCAAGGAACATGGCACCACTTTCGGTCTGGGGTATGAGTACACTTGGCAGGAATTCAACGACTGGTCGCCACCTTGGCGCGGTCCCTATTACCCTTTGGAGCAGTTGATACCTCATCTTGAGCAGACTTTCAAGCAGGCCGACACTATTTACGGTTCAGACGAAGAAGAAGCATTTGCAGCGATGAGGAGTCTGTTCCTATAGGATGAAGATATGGATTGCTGTGTTGTTCTCGAGGGGGAGGGGGAGGAAGGCCCTTCCATACAGACTGTAATCAAGGGGACATATCTCAAGAACTGGTCTATCAAGAAAACCAAAGCCCGACGAGCCTCGAGGTAGCAAGTCTAAAACAAGCATTATTTACTGTTTTATTTACTAAATGATTTTCCTTTTCCTGTATTTTTCAATTTCTGCAATAAAGATCTTCAATGTTCAAAATAGTTATTCAATCTATCAAAGCATCTTCTAAATTTCTCTTACGAATATGATATTTATTGCTATTGTTTTCTCTCATTACTTTATTTATACAACATTATTATTACTTGTCTTGATGAATCGATGACTGTGACATGCAATGAGACAACGCAGCAAATGGACATTGATTCAGAGGAAGACGACATACCTGACGAAATTGTCAAAGAAGTTGAGAACTTTGAGAACAGACCTATGTCCAACCTGGATGAGACTGAAGTTATCAACCTGGGAGATTCAGAAGGAGACTCGTATCAGCATTCATTTGTCACCATCAAAAAAGAAAGAATACACAGAGTTTCTAAGAGAGTATGAGGACGTATTTGCATGGTATGATGACATGACTGGTCTAAGTACGTCTATTGTGGCTCAAAAACTGCCAACCAATACAATGTGTCCACCAGTGAAATAAAAGATCAGAAAGTTCAAACCCGACATCAAAGAAGAAGTTACCAAGCAGATCAACGCCAAGTTCTCCGGGTAGTGGAGTACCCGATGTGGTTAGCCAACATTGTACCTGTGCCAAAGAAGGACGGGAAGGTCAGAGTCTGCGTCGACTACCGGGATCTCAACCGGTCCAGTCCGAAAGACGACTTCCCCTTGCCAGATATACACATTCTGATTGATAACTGCGCCAAGCATGAATTGTTGTCCTTCATGGATTGCTGCACTGGTTATCACCAAATTTGGATGGATGAGGAAGATGCTGAGAAAACGGTGTCCATCACGCCGTGGGGAGTGTATTGTTACAAGATGATGCCATTCGGCTTGAAGAATGCAGGGTCCACCTACATGAGCGCCATGACCACCATATTCCATGACATGATTCATAAGGAGATCGAGGTATACGTGGATGATGTCATTATCAAATCAAAGAAAGCTACTGATCACATGGAGAATTTGGGGAAGTTCTTCAATAGATTGCGAAAATACAATCTGAAACTAAACCCCACAAAGTGTGCATTCTAGGTTCCTACAGGGAAGTTGCTGGGATTTATTGTGAGCCGCTGGGGAATAGAATTGGATCCATCCAAGGTCAAAGCCATTCAAGAACTACCACCGCCAAGGAACAAGAAAGATGTGATGAGTTCCCTGGGGAGACTTAATTACATCAGCCGGTTTATAGCACAATCTGCAGTCATCTGTGAGCCAATCTTTAAGATGATAAAGAAGGACGCTGCAAACGAGTGGACCGATGATTGTCAAAAGGCTTTCGAGATAATCAAGGAATATTTGTCAACACCGCCAGTACTAGTACCGCCCGAGCCAGGCAGACCTTTGCTACTCTATCTTGCAATATTAGATGTAGCTTTCGACTGCGTTCTGGGGCAGCACGATGAAACAGGAAGGAAGGAACAAGCTATTTATTATCTCAGCAAGAAGTTCACTCCATATGAGGCCCGGTA
>MDKI01265220.1:0-17803 GCA_005239505.1 Nicotiana paniculata
TTAGTTTTAATCTTTAGTGTTAGTAATTTAAATAACATCAAGTGACAGTTGATTATTCTAACACCTTGCTTGATACGTAAATTCCCTGTGGGATCGACTCTGGGCATAATACCCTGAATTATATTTGCAACGCCCGCTTAGTCTTTTATTAGACATAGTTGAGCGTGATCAAACGCCAAGGCCCACGAACGTCTGTGGGACTACCTCGATGTCCCCTGTGTGGACTGAAGGGTACTCCCTCTGTTAGTGTCCACTGGGTCCAACTGAGTAATCTGCACAACATAAAAAAGTGCAGGTGTAACATCAGTACAACTGACCCCATGTACTGAGTAAGTGCTGAGCCTAACCTCGGCAAAGTAGTGACGAGGCTAGGACACGACAAATAATAAACACATGTGCAATTCAATAATACGTAATGGAAATGACGGCAGGAAGTAAACAATTAAATACAAATACGGGGAGGACATGATAGGGTACAAAAGGGAGGAACACTTATTAAGTAAAAAACATGACCACCGACTAGTATCAAAATAATAACAGGGAACAAACAAGTGCACGGCATCACCCTTCGTGCTTTACTCTCATCCTCACCAAAACAAGTGCACGACATCACCCTTCGTTCTTTACTCTCATTCTCACCAAAACAAGTGCACGACATCACCCTTCGTGCTTTTACCTCAATATCATGGCACATCATTATCCTTCGTGCATTATCTCTCATATCATGGCACGACATCACCCTTCGTGCTTTTAAAATCACAATATCGGTACGACATTAACCTTTGCGCTTTTAAATATAAGTTATGGCATGACATCATCCTTCGTGATTTACACTCTTCCTCACTCAACAATAACCATAACACAATTTGGCAAGGAAGAACCACAATACATATCATAATTTTTACAACATCCCGGTAAGGGAACAATAACAGAATTATCACCGTCCCGGCAAGGGACACAGCTATAACAATATCAATGAACGTACAACATAAAAAAATAATTCTCAACCAGACAACTAATCAGCAGTTTTGACAACCAAGTACTTCCAACAATTGAATAATCTTCAAAATGAAATCTACTTTATAACAAAATGGATATCAACGAAAAACACATATACTATATGTTGTGACTCACGGGCATTCTTGACAACAAGGTATAGGTACCCGTCACCTCACCTATACATTGAACATGATAATAACACGTAGCACATATGACTCAACACCTATTCCCTCAAGCTAAGATTAGGCCAAACACTTACCTCGACTCCAAGAATCCAAATCAAGCCTCTAGCACTGCTTTCGCTCTCGAATCCAACTCCGAAACGATAGTATCTAGACATAATTGACTCAACAATATCAATAATGACTCAATAATTCAATCCCAAGCCTAATTATGCATTTCCCATCATTCTTCCAAAAATACCAAAATTTGACCCCAGGCCCGCTTGGTCCAAACCCGAGGTTCGGACCAAAATCTGATCACCCATTCCCCCACGAGCCCGAATATACAATTTGTTTTGAAATCCGACCCCTAAACGAGGTTGAACTCCCAAAAATTCCAAAAGCTCTAACTCTACCAAAACCCCCCAATTTCTACCTTTTAATCCATGATTTTAGGCCTAGAATCTAATAATAGTGATGAAAATGAAAGAAAACGGAGTTAAGAACACTTACCTATGACGTTATGGAGGAAAAGTCTCCCAAGAATCGCCCAAGAAGAGTGGAGAAGAAGAAGTTTGGAAAAAAATGGGTTTAATCCCGTAACTATTCTGTTTTTAGATGAAATGACTAGACGAAATAAGCCTATGAGATCGCGAAGAGAGGGCTGCGATCGCATAGAGGTCTGTTTCTAATGCACCACGATCGCGAACAGGGACCTACGATCGCACAACTCAAGGAACCCCTCCCTATGTGATCGCGAACGAGTCTATGCGATCGCACAGGATACCTAGCCAGCCCCGACCCCGACCTCCTATACCCTTATGCGATCGCGGATAGTTCTATGCGATCGCATAGAGGAAACTGACCTCCCCCCCAATTAAAGCTATGTGATCGCAGCTAACCTTATGCGATCGCATAGAGCAAAACATCAGACACCAGCAACAGCCTATTTACACCAGATTTTTCAACCTGTTAGCACCCCGACACCTACTGAAACTCACCCGAGCCCTCGAGGCTCAAAACCAAATATACACATGACTTCAAAATCATCCAACGAACTTATTCTAGTAATTAAACCACCAAAATAACATCAAAAACCATGAATTAAACTCAAAAATCCATAGAATTTCCTCAAACTTCATAGACTATAAAATTTTCCATTTTTGATCTGAAACACGTCAAACCAAGTCCGTTTCTTACCAAATTTGACAGATAACTCATATAACATATATTGAACCTGTTCCGGGCTCCGGAACCATAATACGGGCCCGATAACATATATTTCACATCAAAGTTCATTTTTAAAAAGTCTTTATTATTTTCAGAAAACAATTTTCTTTAAAAATTCATTTCTCGGACTTGGGACCTCGGAATTCGATTCCGGGCATACGCCCAGGTCCCATATTTTCGTACGAACCCTTTAGGACCGTCAAATCATGGGTCCGGGTCCGTTTACCAAAAATATTTACCAAAGTCAACTTTATTCAATTATTTATCGTAAATTCAACTATTTAAAACATTTCCACATAAAGGCTTGCCGGCTACGCGCACTGGATGTGCACGCATATCAAGGTGAGATTAATGGAGGCTTTCAAGGCCTCAGAACACAGTGTTTGCTAAATTAACACAAGATGACCTTTTGGGTCATCACAATCTCCACCTCTAAAATAACTGTTCGTCCTCGAACGGACATAGAAAAGTACCTGAATCGGGGAAAAGGTGGGGATATCGGCTCCACATATCAGACTTGGACTCCCAAGTAGCTGCCTCAACAGGCTGACCTCTCCACTGAACACGTACCGAAGGATAACTCTTTGATCTCAACTGTCGCACCTGCCGGTCTAATATGGCTATCGGCTCCTCTTCATAAGAAAAATCCTTGTCCAACTGGACACCAGTGAAGTCAAGTACATGAGATGGATCCGCAATATACCTCCGGAGCATAGATACGTGAAATACCGGATGCATGGCTGACAAACTAGGTGGCAAGGCAAGTCTGCAGGACACCTCTCCTACCTTATCCAGAATCTCAAATGGACCAATGCACCTAGGGCTCAACTTGACCTTCTTTCCGAATCTCATCACGCCCTTCATGTGCGACACCCGAAGAAATACCCGATCGCCTATCATAAATGCCAAATCTCGAACTCTGCGATCCGCATAACTCTTCTGCCTGGACTGATCTGTACGAAGTCTATCCTGAATGATCTTCACCTTATCCAATGCATCCTGGACTAACTCAGAACCCAACAATCTAGCCTCTCCCGGCTCAAACCATCCGACTGAAGACCGATACCGTCTACCATACAACGCCTCATACGGGGCCATCTGAATGCTCGACTGATAGCTTTTGTTGTAGGCAAACTCAACTAAAGGCAAGAACTGGTCCCATGAACCACCAAAGTCAATAACACAAGCTCTCAACATATCCTCCAAAATTTGAATAGTACGCTCTGACTGTCCGTCCGTCTGAGGGTGAAATGCGGTGCTCAAATCAATCTGTGTGCCCAACTCTCGCTGAAATACTCTCCAGAAATGGGAGGTAAAGTGAGTACCTCGGTCTGATATAATGGATATGGGAACACCATGCAGTCTAACAATCTCTCTCATATAGATCCTTGCCAACTTCTCTGTTGAATACGAAACTGATACTGGGATGAAGTGCGGTGACTTGGTCAGCCTATCCACAACAACCCATACTGCATCAAACATCCTCTGAGTCCGTGGCAGTCTGACTACCAATTCCATGGTGATACGCTCCCACTTCCACTCGGGAAGCTAAATCTGCTGCATCAAACCACCGGATCTCTGGTGCTCGTACTTAACCTGCTGACACTTCAAGCATCGAGCTACATAAGCTACAATATCCTTCTTCATCCTCCGCCACCAATAGTGCTACCGCAAGTCCTGGTACATCGGTGCCCAGATGAATAGAATATCGAGAACTATGGACCTCCTGAAGTATCAACTCACGAATACCATCCACATCAGGTACACAAATCCGACTCTGCATCCTCAAAAATCCCTTATCATCAATCTTAACCTGCTTGGCATCTCCGTGCCTGGATCTATCTCTAAGAACACATAAATGGCGATCATCATACTGCCTGGCCCGAGTACGGTCATACAATGAAGAACGAGCTACGGTATGGGCCAAAACACTGCTAGCCTCAGAAACCTCCAATCTCACAAATTGGTTGGCTAAATCCTGAACATCCAAAGTAAGAGGTCGCTCTCCGACTGATAAATAGGCAAGACTACCCATAATGGCTGACTTCCGGCTCAAAGCATCGGCCACCACATTGGCCTTCCCCGGATGATAAAGAATGGTAATATCATAATCCTTCAGCAACTCTAACCATCTCCTCTGCCTCATGTTCAACTCCTTCTGTTTGAACAGATACTATAAGCTCTTATGATCCGTGAACACCTCACATGGCACAACATACAAATAATGCCTCCAAATCTTCAATGCATGCACAATCGCTGCTAACTCCAAGTCATGAACTGGGTAGATCTTCTCATGAACCTTCAACTGACGAGAAGAATATGCTATAACCTTGCCATCCTGTATCAACATTGTACCAAGCCCAACCCGTGAAGCATCACAATACACGGTGTACGGTCCTGAACCAGTGGGCAAAACTAACACTGGTGCCGTGGTCAAGGTTGTCTTGAGCTTCTGAAAGCTCGCCTCACACTCATCAGACCACCTGAACTGAGAACTCTTCTGATTCAACCTGGTCATCGGGGCTGCAATGGATGAAAAGCCCTCCACAAACCGGCGATAATAACCTGCTAAGCCTAAGAAACTCCGGATCTCTGTAGCCTCAGTGGGTCTAGGCCAATCTCTAACTACTGAAATTTCCTTGGGATCCACCTGAACACCCTCTGACGATACCACATGACCTAGAAATGCAACTGAACTCAACCAGAACTCACACTTGGAAAATTTCGCATACAAATGACTATCCCTCAATGTCTGGAGAATGACTCAAAGGTGCTGCTCATGCTCCTCTCGGCTGCGAGAGTATATCAATATATCATCAATGAAAACAATAACGATCGAGTCCAAATAAGGCCTGAACACTCGGTGTATCAACTCCATAAAAGCAGCGGGGCCATTTGTCACCCCAAATGACATCACCAAGAACTCATAATGCCCACAACGAGTGTGAAAGGCTGTCTTAGGGACATCAGACTCCCTAATCCTCAACTGATGGTAACCATATATCAAGCCAATCTTGGAAAACACCGAAGCACCCTAAAGCTGGTCGAATAAATCATCAATCCTCGGCAAAAGATACTTGTTCTTAATAGTAACCTTATTCAACTGCCGATAGTCAATACACATCCTCATCGAGCCATCTTTCTTATTGACAAACAATACTGGGGCACCCCAAGGAGAAACATTAGGCCTAATGAAGCCTTTATCCAACAAATCCTGCAACTGAACCTTCAACTCCTTCAACTCTAGCGGGGCCATACGATACGGCAGAGTAGAAATAGGCTGGGTGCCCTGAGCTAACTCAATAAAAAAATCAATATCCCTGTCAGGTGGCATACCCGGTAGGTCAGCAGGGAATACCTATGGAAACTCACGAACCACAGGCACAGACTCCAAGGAAGGAACCTCAGCGCTAGAATCACGAACATAGGCCAGATAGGCCAAACAACCCTTCTCGACCATGCGCCGAGCCTTCATATAATAAATAACTCTACCAGAAGAATGACTAGGAGTCCCTCTCCACTCCAAACGAGGCACCCCTGGCAAGGCCAAGGTCACTGTCTTGGCATGACAGTCCAGGATAGTATAATAGGGGGATAACCAATCCATCCCCAATATAACATCAAAGTCAACCATATCAAGAAGCAAAAGATCGACCTGAGTCTCCAGACCACCAATAACTACTAAGAAAGCACGATAGACTCAATATACCACTATAGAATCACCCACCGTTGTAGACACATGCACAATAGTACTTAAGGAATCATGGGGCATACTCAAATAAGGGGCAAAATATGAAGACACATAGGATAAAGTAGATCCCGGATCAAATAAAACCAAAGCATCTCTGCTGCGAACTGAAACCATACCTATAATAACTGCATTAGAGGCCTCAGCCTCAGGCCTGGAAGGAATAACATAGCACCGGGGCGGATCCCCTCCGATCTGAACATCTCTGGGTCGACCTACTGCGGGCTGACCTCTACCTCTCGTGGCCTATCCTCAACCTCTATGAGTCTGACCTCCACCTCTGGCACCTCGACCTCCACCCCTAGCTGGATGGGGGGTGGGGGTGCACCTAGTGCGGGAATCATAGCATGAGAACCCGGATGGTGAGAACTACCAGAAGCTCGGGGGCAATACCTAGCAATGTACCCTGGATCACCACAAAAGTAACAAGCCCTCTGCTGCTGAGGCTGCTGGCCCTGAAACTGTCCCTGTCAACCAGAATAACCACCCTGGAAGCTCTAAAGAGACGGTGCACTGATGTTGATGGTGCACTGCGGGATACCTGAAGCGCCGACAAGAATGGCCTAGGAGGATGACCTATGCCAAAGGAATCTCTGCCTCCAGCTGAGGCACCACTGAAATGACCGAAATAGTGAGGTCTCTTGTCAGACCCCTGACCATTGCCCTGTGATAATACCATCTCAATACGCCTAGCCACATTGGCCGCCTCCTAGAATGAAATATCAGTACCTGTCTCTCTGGCCATCTCAAGTCTAATAGGCCGAGCTAGACCCTCAATAAACCTCCTCACCCTCTCACGATCAGTGGGGAGTATCATGATAGCGTGCCGAGCCAAAGTAATGAAACCGGTCTCATACTGTGTAACAGTCATAGATCCCTGCTGGAGGCGCTCAAACTGCCTCTGAAGACCCTCCCTCTGAGTAACTGGTAGAAACTTCTCCAAGAATAACTCGGAGAACTGAGCCCAAGTCAAAGGCGAAGACCCAGCTGGTCTGGTCAAACAGTAGTCCCTCCACCAAGTCTTGGCGGTACCAGAAAGACGGAATGTAGAAAAATCAACTCCATTGGACTCCACGATGACCATGTTCCGAAGAACGTCATAGCAACTGTCCAAGAAATCCTGGGGATCCTCTGATGATGCACCAGTAAATTTAGTAGAAAATAGCTTTGGTGAACCGATCCAACCTCCACAAAGCATCAGCAGACATGGTTGCCCCCTCAACTGCCTGTGCCACAAAACCCGACTGAGTTGTTCCAGCTGCCTGAGGTGCTGGAGTCTGGAACTGAGGAGCTAGCTGCTCTGGCGTGCGAGTAGCAGGAGTCTGGTTCCCTCTCCCAGCCTGAGAGATGGATGGTGCAGTAGGAAGAAGACCGGCCTGAGCCATACTAAGCGGACTAGAGCGTCCTGAAGCACCGGGGTGGCAATAAACCACTCTAGGACCTGAGTTGGTCCAACTGGAACTGTCTGAGCAGGAACCTCACCGGCAAAGTCTACATGTGTGTCCTCCGTTGGTATTGCTGCTCTGGGCTGAGCCCTAGCTCTGCCTCGGCCTCTAGCACGGCCTCGGCTCCTCGCAGGAGCTACAACAGGAGGATCGGGCTGCTGATCAGTAGATGAGTAAGCACGCATTCTCTCCATCTACGAGAGAATAGAATAGAATAGAAAATCAGTTAGCATTTTGAATTCAAACCGCACGATAGAGAAGAAGAAATGTGAAGTTATTCCTAACCTTGCAGCCTCTAGGGAATAAGTACAGACGTCCAGTACCGATCCCTCAGACTCTACAAGTTTGTCCGTGAATTGTGAGACCTAGGCAACCTAGTGCTCTGATACCAACTTGTCACGACCCGAAATCCCTTCTTCAGGCTGTGATGGCGTCTAACATTGAACCCGCTAGACAAGCCACGTTACTAGTTATTCCGATTTATTCCTTTGCCATTTAGCGTTTTAAAAGTGACTTATAAGAACAAATAGAAATGAGAATGCGGAAAAATTGAACATACTAAAATAATAAGTCTTACAGAAATTTCCTTAAACATACCCCCAGAACTAGTGTCACAATTTCACGAACAGTCTAAGATTTTGCCAATGGTCTAAAACAAGTAAATACAACTATCTTGGAACTACTGAAATGAGACAGAAAATGAGAGAAAAGAGTAGGAGGTGACGCCAAGGCCCACGGACGTCTGCGGGACTACCTCGATGTCGCCTGTGAGGACTGAAGGGTACTCCCTCTGTCAGTGTCCACTGGGCCCGACTGCGTAATCTGCACAACATAAAAAAGTACAGGTGTAGCATCAGTACAACCGACCCCATGTACTGAGTAAGTGTCGAGCCTAACCTCGGCAAAGTAGTGACGAGGCTAGGACACGACAAATAATAAACACATGTGCAATTCAATAATACTTAATAAACACCTCGGCACGACATTAACCTTCGTGCTTTTAAATTAATTTATGGCACGGCATCACCCTTCGTGCTTTACAATCTTACTCACTCAACAATAACCAGAACACAATTTGGCAAGGAAGAACCACAATACAGACCATAATTTTTACAACATCCCGGCAAGGGAACAATAACAGAAATATAACCGTCCCGGCAAGGGACACAGCTATAACCAATCTCAATGAACGTACAACATAACCAAATAATTCTCAACCAGACAACTAATCAACAGTGTTCACAACTAAGTACTTCCAACAATTGAATAATCTTAAAATGAAATCTACTTCATAACACAATGGATATCAACGAAAAACACATATACTATATGTTGTGACTCCTGGGCATGCTTGAAATCAAGATATAGGTACCCGTCACCTCACCTATACATTGAACATGATAATAACACGTAGTACATATGACTCAACACCTATTCGCTCAAGCTAAGATTAGGCCAAACACTTACCTCGACTCCAAGAATCCAAATCAAGCCTCTAGCACTGCTTTCCCTCTCGAATCCAACTCTGAAACGATAGTATCTAGACATAATCGACTCAAAAATATCAATAATGACTCAATAATTCAATCCCAAAGCCTCATTATGCACTTCCCATCATTCTTCAAAAAATACCAAAATTTGACCCCGGGCCTGCTTGCTCCAAACCCGAGGTTCAGACCAAAACTCGATCACCCATTCCGCCACGAGCTCGAATATACAATTTGTTTTGAAATCCGACCCCTAAACGAGGTTGAACTCCCAAAAATTCCAAAAGCCCTAACTCTACCCAAAACCCCCATTTCTACCTTTTAATCCATGATTTTAGGCTTAGAATCTAATAATAGTTGATGAAAATGAAAAAAAACAGAGTTAAGAACACTTACCTATGAAGTTATGGAGGAAAAGTCTCCCAAGAATCGCCCAAGAAGAGTGGAGAAGAAGAAGTTTGGAAAAAAATGGGTTTAATCCCGTAACTATTCTGTCTTTAGGCTTTTAAAATGACTGGACGAAATAAGCCTATGCGATCGCGAAGAGAGGGTTGCGATCGCATAGAGGTCTGCTTCTAATGCACCACGATCGCAAACAGGGACCTGCGATCGCACAGCTCAAGGAACCCCTCCCTATGCGATCACGAACGAGTCTATGCGATCGCACAGGGTACCTAGCCAGCCCCCACCCGGACCTCCTATACCCCTATGCGATCGCGGACAGTTCTATGAGATTGCATAGAGGAAACTGACCTCCCCCCCCCCCACTTAAAGCTATGCGATCGCAGCTAACCCTACGCGATCGCACAGAGAAAAATATCAGACACCGGCAACAACCTAGTTACACCAGATTTTTCAACCTTTTAGCACCCCGACACCTACCCGAAACTCACCCGAGCCCTCGGGACTCAAAATCAAATATACACACGACTTCAAAATCATCCTACGAACTTATTCGAGTAATTAAACCACCAAAATAACATCAAAAACCATGAATTAAACTAAAAAATCCATAGAATTTCCTCAAACTTCATAGACTATCAAATTTTCTATTTTTGATCTGAAACACGTCAAACCAAGTCCGTTTCTTACCAAATTTTACATATAACTCATATAACATATATTGAACCTGTTCCGGGCTCCGGAACCATAATACGGGTCCGGTAACACATATTTCACATCAACGAAGGAAATCAATAATAATACTCACTATCAACGAAGGAAATCAATAAATTTAATACATTGTAAGACTAGGATGCAAGGCCTGATTGTTATAATCTGGAAACTTTATTTACTTTAAACTAGAGAAAGAGAAATTTACAAGAGAGAGTGGGATTACAAGAGAGAGTGTGTGAGAATGGCTGATGCCTTCTCTTAAAAAAAAATGGTCCTATATATAGAAAAGGAAGAAAAAAAATATAAAGAATCTATGTACAGCAATATGGGTCCCCTATGTGGGTCCCTTACACAGTGTATTTACTGTGTATACAATATTTCTACTGTGTAAACAGTGTATCTACTGTTGAGTGGGGTTCTTGGCGGCTTTGACTGTTGATTACAGTCCGCGTCTTTCTAATTCTTTTATTTGCTGGACGAAATCTTCTGCCTTTCCTATATCTTTATCAGATAATATCTTTTCTGATTGCATAGGCTGAGAATCTTCGTCTACAATATCATCGTTGCTTGTTTCACTTTGCATCGAAGTGTCAGACTTTTCATACTGATTAAGGGAGTGAAGTAAATTTCTTTTTACTTCTTCCAAATATTGAGTGATCATTTCGTTCTTATATCCTTCTTGAATGGAGATTCTTCTAGCAATATGTCTGACTGAGCTATCATCAATCATTCTCCTCTGAGGAGTTGTTGAGTATTCTTGGATTTTTGCTTTAATAGAATCCAAGAGTTCTTGACCATATAATACTTTTGTTTTGGGATCTTTTTTCATCAATTTATCCCAAAAATTATTTTAAAATGTCCTATATAAACAAGGAATCTGTTCATCAGTGAATCCCAATTAAGGAGTCCATTTATGAATCCATGGAATAGAGAATTCTATAAAGAAATATATCTGGTCAAACTTTTTTCAAATAACAGATATGATATGTGTGGTATAACTTATTCAAATCAGGCGAAATTTTTGTCCACTCCTTGTATAGCATAAGAAATGGGTCCGGTAGTATTTTGACCGTCGGACCGTGGTATGACCACCAATTTAGGAACAAATTAGGAATGGGTTCTGCAAATATCTTTGCACATACTTTTATAAACCAAGTATGTTTGTGTTTCTCAATATTATAATAAATCACTTTATCAAAGATTTGGATATAATCCCAATATGTAAAATTCATACGGGTTTTGTTAAGGCTTATCTGTCTTTCCTTCATTGTGGAAATCCCCCAATCTTCAACAGATATAATCTGTTTAATAATTATTTTTGAGAAGTTATAAACATTCTCGGCTGTGTTATAACCGGAAAAGTGTTGAAACTCTGCACTGTCTGTACTGGTGAGAATAGTTTCATAATAGGAACGAGTTTTATATGACTCACCCGGATAATATAATCCATTAATCAAATATCTCTGGAATATCTTCCAAGGCTCATCTTTTCTCTGAATCTCTGAGTTTTCTAAAAGAAATATTATTTCTTTTTCTTGCAATTTTTCATAGGACTTGATAGCATCAGTGTCCTCTTCTTTAGCAACTGAAGCAAATGTATCACTTTGCTTTTGGGCAGCTAAATATGCCTGCAGATGTCCGTATAACGTGCTATCTTCTGGAATATCTTCCAGATGAATAGAAGGGGTACACGAAGATTCTCATTTGAGAGATATATTCTCATTTGGATGAGGATTCGTATGACGATCCATGAGAGTATGAGTTTCCTGGGGATGATCTTCCCCTTTTTTCCTTTACTTCTTCCTTTGGCTCACGGAGGGTCCATGCTGCAAATATAACAACTCATATTATTCGGATAAATAGTAGTCTTGCATATCACTTCTAATTTCATCAGAATAATAAGAATAATCATGAATAGAAAATTCTTTTTCAACAATATCGTCAATGATTTTTTCAATTATAAGACCTTGTAGGTCTCTATATAATTTAACCACCTTTAAATAGTGATTAACGTTTCTTCATCTAGAAAGACTATATAGAAATTCATGATGAACTTAAGTATTCACGAGATAAGAAACCAGGAAGAGAATTATCAATTCCCTTTTTATACTGGATTTCGAAATCAAAAGGGGCTAACTGAGCCTGCCATCTTGCAACTATTAATTTCGAAGCATCATGTTTAAAATCTTTGTCAAACATATATTTAACATATTTAGAATTAGTTTTTATTAAAAACTTTTGATTGTATAGATCATCTTGAAATTTTAAAACACATTTAACAATAGTTAACATTTCATGAGCCACAATAGCATATTTTTTCTGGGCTTCAGTCCACTTTCCCGAGTGAATCTTATCAAATATTCACAGTTATTACTAGGATTAACTTGTTTTAAAATCCCGCTGTAACCAATATTAGACGCATCTGTATCAATAATCTTTTTTCATGCTGGATTAGCAAGAGTCAAACAAGGTAAAGACTTAACACGTTGTTTAATACTCTTAACTAACGTAGTATTACTATCAATCCAAAGATTTTTGTTATTCTTTTTTAGCCTATCATATAAAGGGGCCAAGTCACGAGATAAATCTTTATAAAAAGGGGATATGTAATTTAAACTTCCCAAAAATCTTTGTAATTGAGTTCTGTCCGTAATAACATCAAGAATTTTTTATGCAAAATCAATCGATCTTTGAATAGGAGTAATTTTTCCTTGACAAATATTATGTCCTAAAAATCGAACGTCTGTTTGAAATAAACTCATTTTTGGTTTGGAAATAACTAAACCATTTTGTATAACAATATTCTTACAAATATCAAGATGTTTAATATGCATTTCCAATATTTTAGAAAATACTAATATGTCATCAATATAAATGATGAAAAAATCTAGATATGGATTAAAAATATCATTCATTATTTTCTGAAATTCATAAGAGACATTTTTCAAACCAAAAGGCATAACATTCCATTCATATTGGCCTAATGGAACATTAAAAGAAGTTCTATAAGTATGCTCTTTAAATATTTGAATCTGCCAATAACCAGATTTTAAATCAAACTTTGAAAATATATTGGCATCATATAATCTTGATAATAAATCCTTTTTGTTGGGGATAAGATACCTAATCCATTTTAAATATTTATTTAAAGGTTTATAATTTATAACTAATTTAGGAACGCCACTTTCCTTTTCTGCAACATTATTAATATAAAAATCGGTACAAGACCAAGGAGATTTTGAAGGTTTTATCAAACCCTTTTGTAACAAATTATCAATTTTTTTTTTGCAGAATTCTACCAATTCGGCGTTCATCTGACAAGGTCGAGATTTAGTAGGGATATCATCCTCAGAAAAATTATCTTCATATGGAAGAGTGACAATGTGCCTTTTCCCCAAAAGGCACTAGGATGATCAGCACAAATATCAATAGTAATTTGCTCAGAAATCAATTTGATCTTTTCTTGTACTCTAGCAGTTTTTAACGTATCGAATATATTCATACTAAATAACTCTAGTTGCAAAGAATCAATATATATCTGCTTCATATTAATAAGGGCATTAATATCTATGGTTATGGGATTTGTAACAAAAGAGTAACTTATTTTTTTGTCTTTGTAAGTAGCTGTAAAGCCTTTTGAATCTATGCTAGTAAAAGGGTAAATAGCATTAATAAAAGGTGTTCCAAGTATAATTGGAGGGTATAATTGATTTTTTATCAGGAAAAAGAAGTGAGGGATGCATACTTTGTTTTGACAAATATGTGTATTAGGTAATTTATACTTTATATCTAAAGCATGACCAGAAGTAGATTTCAACATATGAGTGGTTTTTTAATATTTAGTAGGTACTAACCCTTCTTGAATGCATCTCACATCAGCTCCACTATCAATCATAGCAACGTCAGTTATGAAAAAACTATTATCGATTAAAATAGTACATTTAATATACCATTTATGAGCAGTAACAATTTGCATCATTCCTAAAAACATATCATGTTTCGGTTTGAAATCAACAGGTTTTTCAATATCATCATTTTCAGAAATACCTTTACCTTTGTCATTAGATAACTCAGCTAGATAATTATTTTTCTCTATCTGAGTAATCCTGTGATCACAAATCATTTGATTTTGTTTAAGAGACTTAATTTCTCTTTTCAAATTTTCAATTTCGACTTTTAGATCGTCAAAAGAAGTATCTCTAGTTAGAGTATTTTTATTATTAAGACGATTATTAATTTCGGACAAAGAATAGGGCGCAAAATATTCAAATTCGTTCTTTTATTTTTCAAAAGATTTTAAAGAACTAGAACTTGAATTTGCAGCCAAATTTATAATTTTTTCACGAAGTTTATCATCAGTAACTTCCTTTAAAAGCTCTATTACATTATCAGATGTAATAGTTTTCATGTTCAAATCTTGAAATTGAGATTGTAATTTGTAAAATTCATCATCGTCACAAGTACATGTATCACCTTTGCAAGTTGTACAAATATTATCACGATTTTTATCACTATCCGATAAATCAAATAAATCGACTTCAACTTCAGATTCTGATTGGGAATTATAATCAGATTCTGATCCAGAAGTGTATAACAAACTATAAACCTTATCACCTAACTCATAGTCTAGTTCTAAGGTTTTCAACTTTTGAAGCTTATAATTTGGAGCTATGTGGCCAAATTTTCCGCATTTGTAGCACTTAATATCAGCAAGATCTCGCTTAGACCTATTTTTTGCAAATCTAGTAGACTTACAATAGGTTTTCCTAGCTTCACGCTCTTCTTTGGATCTGTATCTCGATCTCTTCTTTTTATAAGAGCTATCAGGGTTAAGATATCTATGATACTTATTTTTCTTTTTCTTGCTATGAGTAGAAGTCTCGGGTAAAACGAACTGGGTGCAAAAATTTCCTAATTGATTTTTCTCCTTAAGCTAATCTATCTTAAGCTGTCTAGACAATTTTAACTCATTACACAGGTTTAATCCTTCTTGTGTGCAAACTCCTATCAGTTTTCCATAGGTATAATCCTTATACGGAATTTCACGTAGTTACCCCTTAGAGATTTTCTTACTCTTTCAGCAAATAAAGAGGGAATGCCATCTATAAACTTAGCTTTCCAATGTTCATATTTATTCTCGGGTAATTCCATAAACCTACTCATAAAGGTATCTTTATACCATCTAAATTCACTAAGAGTTTTACATCTAAGACCGTTCAAAAGAGCACGAACAGTCTCATTCTGATTGGTAAATCTACCATTAAAGTGTTCTAGAATGGTAAGAACAAGGGTATAAATAACATCTTCTCTATTTTTTTACTAGAGCCATGCCTAAGTTATCAACTCCTTCTTCAGTGGTTATTGCATTAATAACCGAAGCCTTTTCTTCAACAGATAAATAATTATCCCACCAGCTACGAAGTTGGCCAGTAAAACCTGCAATAATCATTTTGCAAATAGTTCTATCTGTATTTTTTACACTTTTACAGATAGTTGCATACATAAAAATTCTATGCACAAGAATAGTCAATTGTCTATCAGTCAAACCATCAAGATTCCATTCATAAATTTCGGAACTACTGTAAGACGTATTAGTCTGATTCCAATCGCGTTCCTCTATTAAGACATCTTGAGGAGTAGGACAAGAATAATAATAAGTTTTCATTCTAGGTTTATCAACATACTTACTATTTGGTTTGATTAAACCTTTGAGTTTATTAAACTCTAACCAAGTTTCATTTTTATAAACAGAAATCGTCTCAATTTTATCTGCAAAATTTTTTGATAAATTAATTGGCTTAATATTTAAACCAGAAAGCTATCAAGAAGTTCTTCCAAACCATTAGATGATTTAAATTTAAAATCCTTTATCTCAGGAGGTCTTTGAACATGAGTAAGAACAATTTGGGCATCTGATTTGCTTCCTGAAGTGGAGGCAATATCAGTTATCTTTTTGCACAATTTGGGCATCTGATTTGCTTCCTGAAGTGGAGGCAATATCAATTATCTTTTTACTAGTACTCATTTCTTTTATCAAAACTGTTAACTCATCAAGTTTTTTTATCAAGAGAACTGATATGTTCACCCAAAACTTTAACATACAAACTTAAATAATTATTTTGAGAAATTAAATTATTAATTTCTGCGATGCTAACTGCAACAACATTTTCATCAATAAATTTTTGAAATGTCGAAAATGTAATACTTGTATTATTAGGTAAAATAAAAGGTGCATGAGGAGGGTATATAGCTTTAATAATATTACCACTTCCATCATTATAAGATCTTTCCAAAACCTTTATGTAAAGCGGTAAATAAGTGGTTATAAACCAAGGAACAAAATACATGATTTAATTACGCAAAGCACAAGTTTCATAAAACTCTTGGAAAATATTATTTGAATCCTCTGTACTATAAGTTTCAAAAAACCAAGTTTAAACCGGTTCCATTTATCACTGAAGAAATCCTTTTGAATATACTTTCTTGCCAGTGACCCTGGACTAAAATCGATTTGGTGCGGAATCATTAAACATCATTGGGTTTGAAATCCATTTCGGATGCAGAAGGAATATCCTTATCAGAAATATTATCATCATTCTGAACAATATTTGTTTGAGGGTTAATTTTAACCCTTTCAACAAGCTTATCACTAATTCTAGTAGAAATAGTGTGTAAAGAAGCTGCACGATTTCGGGCTGGTCCATAGACTGGTTCAACAGGAGAAATATGTTGAATAGCAGGTAAAAGTCTATGATTAGAAAATGAATATTTGTTATAAATAGTAGACTTATCATCAAATTGAATCCAAATCCTACCATCTGGATTTTGAGTAACATGCAAAAATTCACTATTTGACACAGCGTCAGTGATCTGACTTGGGGATATAACCGAATTTAAAGTCCAAGTAGTCGGGAAACTAATTTCTTCCCTCTTAATAGGTCTCCTTGTGGTGACCTTAGACTTAGTAAAATTGGTTTCCACTAGTATAGTCTGATTCGATGTATCGTATAATTTACATCTTGGATTTAATGTGGACAACAATTTGAAATAAATTATGTAAGATAAACATATAAGTTCAGAACCAGGTGCATAATTATAACCATGTGTTTTCACATTTAATGCCAATGCATCAAGTATATTAACATCAGAAAGAAATAATTGAAGATTGGGTTGAGTATTGAAATATACTGGACCATATGCCACAGTAGATTCAATTGAACACATCAGATACTGTCTGGAATTCAAGTTTTTAGCATCTCGAAGAGCTGCCAAAAATGTCTCCGGTAACCCTTTAAGGGTTAATGGTTTAAAAGCAATTTGAACCATACCAATATGAAGATAAGTATAATGATTTTTATACAGACTTACATCATGTTTATTTAATAGACGAATAGTCTGTTCTGACGAACTTAAGGCTAAAGATTGCTCAGTTGTCTTTATCAATTGTTTTGAATATAGTTTATCAAACCAACCATAATTATAATAAAAATAAAAATAATAATAAAAATAATAATAATAATAATAAATAGTAATAATAATAATAATAATAATAATAACTGTGAGCATGTGATTTTTACTCGTCATACCGTCCTATAAAAATCACAATAAATCAATTGA
>MDKI01248008.1:0-21816 GCA_005239505.1 Nicotiana paniculata
GACGAGGAACTTGGAGATATATTAACACATGGTAACCCATCTGAATTTAACACTCCAGAAGAATGACAATCAGTTCATATTGATTATGAAGAACTTAGAAGGGCAATGCAAAACCTTTGAATTTACTACTTGTCAAATTTAGTACTTAGTTGTAACTTGTAAGTTGTAAGAGTTGAATTTTGAAAATTTGAAATTTGAAATACATGATGCACTTGCAATTTATAAGTGCAATTTTTTCCATAATCATTGTTATCTTTATATATTTTACTTTATATTTTATATAAATTACAATACATGTACAAAAACTTGAAAAAAAAAATTAAAAAGATTGAAACCCGGCCCGGCCCGGCAGTACCCCTAACCGCACGGGTTCATTTTTACCCGGATAAGCCCCAACCCGTTAAATCCGTTAACAATTAACCGGTAAGAACCCGTAACCGCAACCCGGTTAAAAAAAATGTAACCGGCCCGGGCCGGCCCGCCCGTTAGACACCCCACTTAACACCTTTAAGAGAGCATTCCTGTGCACTTCTGAATTCTGTAGCAGTGACAAGATAGATATCTGAGAAGGAATCTTGCTCAAATGATCTGTGACTGAATACTCTTTTGTTTACACTTTCCTCCAAAGGTCATCCGAGCCTGTTCAATAATGGGCGGTCTGTTAGAAGACTGTTTACTGGATTCCCCCAAATGCTCTGGTGTATAGGCTCTTCCCGTTCTGGTCATCCCTTGCGCAACACCGGATTCTTCTATTTTGTTCTTTCCTCTTCTTCTAGCTTCGGCCACATAATCCCAAGTTATAGCCTTATTGTTGAAAGGCGGCGTGGTTTATACTGTCACTGTGAAAGGCGTGGTTACTTCCACCTCGAATGGAACATGCGCAGTTGCGGGAGGTGCTATCTCAACTTCAAATGGAACTGATGCATCTACCTCAACCTGCACTGGTGGCTGTATTTGTATTATGATGGGATTGAGCGTGACTGCGTGTTTCTTAGTGTTGTCACCCTCTTTGATAAGCCCAATCAATCCCTCGGATCCCATTCCTCATCGGTCTCTATCACATTGACACCTTCACCCCTATGATATAGGAGGGGGTTGTTGCGTACATTGGGTGTAGCTTATTTGGCCTGATGACCTTATTATCAATTAAGGTCTGGATCTTATCCTTTAGTGTTCGGCACTCGTCAGTGGTGTTCCCTTTCATGCCAGAATGATATGTACAGGTCTTGTTTGGGTTGACCTATTGGGATGGATTCTCTATAGTCGCGTCAGGGATAGGAGTGACATAACCAGCAACCTCCAGCCTCTCATACAGCTGGGCAATGGGTTCGGCAATGGCAGTGTATTGTCTAGGTGGTCTGCGGTCAAAGTTAGGGCGAGGTCTTAGGGTAGTTTGGGTGGGTTGGAGGTGACTGAAAGTGAGAGGGTTGGGAATTATATGTGTGATAAGCAGTGGTTGGCTAGGAATATCTGGGAGGTGATGGTTGATATGTGGGTGGAGGTGCTTGGCATGTAAGTGGGGAGGTTTGATATACAAGTGGAGTTTTGGGTCCTTGTGCCACCATTACTGTTCCTGCATCTTTCTTCTTTGATATACCCCTGACTGCAATGCTTTGTTTGTGGCCTGTAATGCTTCAAAATTTGTCACCATACCGCTCTTGATGCCCTCTTTAATCCTTTCTCCGAGTTTGATGATATCGGAGAACTTGTTGTTTTAAATAACTATCAATCTTTCATAGTACTGCGGATCCTGTGCTCTGACGAAGAACTTTTTCATCTGTTCTTCGTCAAATGTTGGCCTGACTTTGGCTGCTTCTGACCTCCAACGAGTGGCATACTCGCAGAAGGTCTCAGTGGGCTTCTTATTTAAGTTCTGAATGTAGAAGACATCTGACGAATTTTTTGTGTTAAACCTGAATCTGTCCACGAAGTCAGACGCCATACTCACCCAGTTAGACCATTTCCTAGGATCCTGGCTGATGTACCAGGACAAAGAATCTCTCGTAAGGCTCCTTATAAAAAGCTTCATTCGAATCTTTTCATTTTTTCGACCCCGACAAGCTTGTCACAGTAGGTCCTTAGATGAACCCTGGGATCACCTGTATCATCAATCACCTGTACCATCAATCATATCAAACTTGGGAGGTTTGTAAACCTCCAGCAGTTCTACATCCGGCTGTATGAACATGTCTTCATAATTCAGACCTTCTATCCCTTTTCCTCCTTCGACGCCTTGAACGTGACTTGTCAATTTCTTGAGCTCTTCAGCCAGGTTCTTAATGAGCAGGTCCTTTTCAGCAGGTTCTGGTGCATAAGAGATGGGTTGAGTGGAGTGAGGTAGGGTCTCCACATATATAGGGTTGTTCTGGTGGCCTGGAGTTTGAGTATAGTGGTGATCATTGTTGGAATTCTGGGGTTCAGGAATGACAGACAAGGTTTTTTATGGAGTGTGGTAAGTGTTTTGCTGGTACTGCGGTGGGATAGTTTGATTTTGTGGTGGGGTTGTATATTGGTGAGGTGCAGGGGGATTCTGTGGACGTTTGTTGGGTGTATTTTGTGGTAGTGCAGGGTTCTGAGTGTTTGGATGGTTGACATCTGGGATATTGAGTGTGAGGGATAGATTTGCTAAGCTCTGCACCTGCTCGAGCTCACCTTGGAGTTCTAGTATTTTCTTCTCAAGTCGACCACATCATTTGGGTCCTGAGTACCTTGACCATTAGAAGTTTCCCCGTTCTCAACATGTATGTTGTCATCGTTTCTGGTGCCGTTCAAATCATCCATATTTGCTTTCCCTTTGCCTTTTGGTTGACTTGGAGGAGGAGAAGGTGGAGGGCCCTTGGATCTAGTATGATAAGATGATGATGCCAGTATGCATGAACCAACCTTTGGGGAATGGGAATAATCAAAAGAAAGAAAGAAAAACAAAAGGTAGCCAAGTCAGTAATAGTTCTAAAAGAGTACTTGCGGTATTTAAACACATATTGCAGAATGTAAATTCGCGTCCTATTTTGGGAGCCTCATTGCGCCCGAGGTAGGCCTAGCGACAAATTATTTTGGAGAATTTAGGTGCCAATAATTGCCTCATTTCATTAATATAAAAAATAGATGAATCCAACACGACACTAAAATAAAAGATAAGTCACTACTGACACTTGGCCTTATTACATTTAGGAAAGACAGGTAACTCTAATCTACTTGGTCCCAGAAGGACCCTCCCCAGGATTGATCTTTATGACTCCATCAATCAGGTCCCTAGTTCGCGCATGGCCAATAATAGGTATATTCTTGCTAAATGTCCTCCCTCGTTTCCTTCAGTATTCTGGCAGTCGGCGACCCTCTTTCTTGTCTTTCCTTCTAGCTCTATCAAACCATGTTCCAGATATTCTACCCTTTCATTGGAGGTGATAGCTATTTCCCTCCATTCCCTGATTAACCTCTTGTCTGTCTCATGTATCTCCTGATGTTCGACCTCGGAGTCATGAATCCTCTTGCGTAACTTGTTGTAATTTACTTGGGCTTCTGCATCTTCGTCTATGACCCTGTTTCCTTGACCGATTCCTAGCTGAACTTTCCCAGCTAAGTTATTCTCCAACCATGCCGGGTAAAAGGGTGCATTTCCCGCATGATACCTCTCTGGCTCGATGGTGTCTTTTTCCATAATAACCTTTGAGTGCCACATATGCTGAGCTTGACACTTGTAAGGGATGTCGTCATCCTGAAAATCTGCCCGAAAATGACCTATCTTTGCGACCCGCAATATGAACTGCTTCCTTCCTGCCTCATAACCCTGATGGGAACATAAGGGTATATTCCCCTTAACCCCATCAACACTAAGTGAGGAGCGTCCCTTGACCTGATGATGAACTCGTCAGTAGGGAACCATTCAAACATCCACTAGACCTGATCCTCAGTCAAATTGTCGAATAATCCTTAGCACTCTCTGGTTGAGAAAACCTGTCCGAAATATAAGTCATCCGTTTAGGGTGATGGGAGGCAATATGGTCATTCCACGCCCTTCGTGGAAACTCCTAGCGATATTGAACCTTTTGGAGATGCTCCATTAACCACAGCTGCAGCTGCAAATTGCAACCCTCGAAATGTTTGGACACTTTCTGGCAGTGATCCAAGGCCCGATAAATATCAGCTATAATCATAGGGACTATGGTGTATGTTTGTCCCTCGATTCCTTCCATTAGGGTCTTGGTGACTATAGCTAATCTAGTGTGAATTCTTCCCCTTTTCGTTGGGAACACTATTACACCCAAGAAATAAACAATGAAAAGGAATTCTCTGCGATGAATATGTCCCAAGAAAGTGATGGAAAAGTCATCATGGAAAATACAGTAGGAGTTGCTATGACCGTATCTCTCATACAAGTAGTCAAATGGTATATAAGACTTCTTTAAGCACTCCAAATTGGCGTTCTTTTTCAGACTCATCATTTTAGAAACCCTCTACCAGTGCGATATTTTGGTAGTAATAACCCAGGGCTGTCCCAAGGTAGCCCAGCAAATCCCCCGATTTCTTCTAGGAGCGGGGTCATTTCTATATCCCCGAAGCGAAACACTGATTTTTCACGATCCTAGAACATGGTTGCAGCTTCGATCAACATGTTATTTGGCTGGATGTCTAATAGAGAAGGCAAATTTCCCAGGACCTTCTTCACATGTTTTTTGTCACTTGAGGAAAGATCTTCCCACCAGTCTAGGAGTAGTGGTTGTATATTTTGTACCATGCCGAACCTGGGGACCTCGTGCCTCATTTTTCTGCAAAACAAATAAAGTTAGGCCCTTTCCCCCTCTGGATTCGACTATTTATATATCGATGATTAGCATATTGTCATTTATTTCTCCAAAATTAATGCACAAAACGTGGTTGCGTCCGTCAGGATTATGGAAACCCCGATAGACTTTTGGGTAAGGCTTGTCTTAAAGGGTTACTATGTGGACAAGATACTAACCCGGCTAGGTTTGACCATGATGAATGTACAATTATAATAAGAGTAAGGTTGCTATGGGGTCTATACTGGTACCCTCAAGCGACAACTTGAGGGAGAAAGGCACGGAACCGTCGATTACACTGCTGATCGACTAGTTTTACCGCAAATAAGCATTTTCGAATTTAAAGGGTGATATATAGGAAGAACGCAACCACTCATCAAGCGTTGCTAAAGGATTGATTATGCACAAGTGGAATATGATGTCGAGCATGATTTATACAGCAGTAAATAACATATTGTCACGTATTTGCACGTTTAGGAAAATAATAAAGGCAATATTTAATAATTGAAAGACGTTTAAGAAAGTAAAACAAAGAAATAAGTCAGTTTCTGCAGTAAAGGAAATGATAAATGCTCAAAACGGGCAATTAAATTCACATAAGGGGAAAGGGAAAAGGTGAGCACATATTAGCAAAAAGAAGCATGCTTAAGACTAATTTACAAAAAAGCAAGGTTTGTTATGGTAAAAGCCTAAAATACCCAGCAGAGTCGCCTTAGCGGTTATATGAGCGATTTTAATTTAGACGGACTCTAAGCGTGCATTACCCGTCCCTTCCTTGTGGTCCCAGAGGTGCTTAGGACCTCTAATTTTAGGCAGTTCTAGACTCTCCTAAGGTGTTTAAAAGAGAAAATCTAAACAACAAGCAAGAACAAATAGGACATTCATGTAAGGAACAATTAAAGGCTCACTTTTACCTCCTCAAGTATGCAGACAATAACACGTCTCAAACAACAGGATTTCAGACATTTCAAAGTCCTAAAACAGGATATCTATGTGAGCATGAAAGCAGACTGTATGCAATATCTATTAAAGCGAGGCAGTGGAGACCTAATTAGTTTGCCTACTGATTTTTAGGACTTGCTGAATATGTACAGTTCACAAATAATTAAACAAAGCACAATTTTACCACTTTTATAAGGCCTTAATTACCTATAAGCTTGCCTAAGCGTGGTTCAGGGATACCCTATGACATGCTATCTAAAAATGCAAAATGAATTCTTGAAATTAACTAAAGGAAAGCAAACAATTTGAGTTTTAATACGTCCTATAGACATTCTTGTCTAGGTGTTGACTCTCACGAAACTGATTTCATACATATTTATCCTATGACATGGTATCTGGGCGTTGGGGCTGCTTTTAAGCATCCTTATAGACAAGACGGTTACTGATTTAGGCGATGTAGACATGGTTTAAAGCGAATGTAAACACAGTCCTAAAGCAGGATTTCTAATGCACATAAAGAATGAACCTTTTATTAGGCATAATTACAACAGTAACTTAATAACATGATTTCTAGGTGATCATGATTATGAAGAAGCAAAATTTCGTGATAGTGAAGTACTGAGCTATAACATGTTTTCTAATAGGCAAAAACATGTAAATGTAATTATCCTAAAGCAGGGTCTCTAATGCAAGTAACATAATATAGGTCTAAAGGCATGATCTCTAATGCAAGTAACATAATATAGGTCTAAAGGCATGATCTCTGTTGCAAATAAGCACAGTATAAACCTAAAGCATGATTTCTATCCAATTTCCCCACAAAAGTCATATAAAAATCCGTCCCCTTTTACTATTTTCCCCAAAATCTGTTTACAAAGATAATTTTTACAGGCCAGAATTGAATGAGTTACATAAATATAAGCTACACTATAGGGAGCCTGCAGATAGGCCCAAAGCAAACCTAGAGACACCAGGCCTTCAAAACAGTCTCAGATACCAAGAGTCTCATAGCCAATAGGGTGTCCTGGTGTGTAAAAGTTCCCTAAGTTCCTCAGGGATCTCGGGCAATGCTCACACCAAGATCCTTTGAATAAGGGAGTGATTATGTGCAGTGTGGAAAGGGCCAGCCCCAGTGTGCCAGAGTTCAGAGGAATCTCATGGATTCCTAGGCAGTACACACACTGGAGGGGCAGAACTTAAGTAATCTAAGAGTAGAAGTGAGAGTGCTTGACATAGTTTTGAAAGAACTTGTTAAAGACAGTGTAGAGATAACACTTTTAGGGATGAAAGAGTTTTCTGGAATAGAAACATTTTGGGAAAAAAGCCAAGAGTGAAAAAAAACAGTTTTGAAATCAATTCTAAAAGAACAAAGATTCAACATACAACCACACAAACTCAGTGCTCAGACTCACGACCATTCAACAATCAGTTTTACAAACAAGGGTCAAGGGGTTGGGAACATAGAGAGCTTCATATCAGAAACACATGAACCGAACAAACCACGAGTCTATTGATTCAGAGGCTTGACAAGTCAGCCATGGTAAAAGGAAATTAAAACATAGAGACAGAGTGTGGGAATAGTCATGTTGAATACAAGGGTGCATTAGTCATACCAATTAGGATCGATCAAATACATTATGAGTCTAAGACACTACCATGAACATACTAGTTGAGGGGAGTAAACAGGAACTGAACAAACATGCAAACAAGACAAATGAGATCTAGGCATGCTCGATTAAACACTTGAACCGAAGAGGGTAAAAACTTAAACATACTGGGTAAAGCAGTAAACAAGAATACAATCAAATACATAGCCAATTAACCAGTGCAGGAATAGGAATGGGTTTACACAAAGGAACACGTAAAGTTGAGTTTCAGAATTGAATTAGAGACATACCAGTTAAGGAAGCAAAAAATGCAGAATGTAAAGCAAGTAGAGTTCCACTGTCTAGCCTTGGCTTTCAGCCGGCTAGACCAACAGTTAGCACATATAGCAGAGAAAGAAGAGAGAATTTGAGAGTGTGTGTGTATTTTGAACTATTGTTCGTGTGTTTGAGAGGCAGAATAAGAGAGTATATATAACTATTCAAGAGTAGAACAAATAAGGTAAAGGAATCAACATTCAGTCAATCAAGGTCAATCAAAGGGTCACAAAATCAATTAACCATAAGGGAATCCGGAATAAACCCCTTAATTAGGGGTAATTGACCAATGGTAACAACAAGAGAGTTTAATTAAGGCAAGAATCCAAATCAAACCAAATAAAGGATTAGTACAAATCACAAAATCATGCATATGAGTGATTAAGGCAAGGATGACCAATTAAAGTCATAAATAAGGAAACCAAAAAATTCCATGCACATGGATTTTAATCAGAGCAATTAACAGGAAACAATCAGTAAAATCTTCAAAGAGTTCTAATTTTATAGGAAAGAATTATTTGAATCCTTAGATAGAAATCAACCAAGTAAGAATCCAAAGGGTTCTGATTTTAACAAGAAAGAAATTGTTCAAATCCTTAACAGAAGTCAATCAAGTAGAAATTTCACAAAATACTGATTATAGCGGGGGAGATCATAGAAATAAGTTAATAGGACTGGTTCACAGAGATAACCACAATATCGAAACAAAATTGAAGAGATCAATATAACTCACAGAAACATTTAGGGTTCGAGCATGCATGCGAAGGTTAACCAAACACGTAAAGAGATGAACAAATTAAGCGTTTGAAAGTAAAAATCTTTGAAAAAAGTCTGGGAAGAAACCCTAGTTTTAAAAAGAGTGACTAAGATCGAAATAGTTAATTAAAACAAGGGATTTTAAAAGAAAAATACTTAATAATACTCGAATCACCTCAGATCTATAACGATCTGAGAAGAATCGAACAATGGCGAACTAGGGTTTTCAGAAAATAATATAGATGAAGAGAATCGTTCAAAAACCCATGGATTCTTACAAAAAACGAGAGGAAATCCATACTCACAAACGAAAATGGCCTGAAACGGCCAGTGAACAAGTTTAAGGCAGAATCCGATTGACTTTCCTTGGGATATCCTCAAGGAATCATGAAATCAAAGAGCCAGGGAATATAGGGGACCAGTGGTGGTCGGAGGAGGCACGGAAACACCATAGCAGGGGTTTCTCGCCAATGACGGCAATTAGGGTTAGGGGTGAGATTGAGAAGGAATGGAGGAGGAGGGATTCAAAGGCGACCGTTTTGGAAAAGTGATTAGGGGTTAGGGTTGGTTGGGGGTTAATTATGGTAAGGCTTATCGTGGACCGTTTATCTAAAAGATCAACGACCACAATTTGATGGGGGTTTGGGTCGGGTAGGTGTAGGTTGGGCTTAAGGGTATTTGGGCCATGATTAAAATCTAGGCTGGGGGTAATGATATGGGCTAGGTCCGAAATTGAGCTAAATTAAAAAGAGGCTACTTGTTAAATACCCACTTAATCAAAAATAATTTGTAAAAAAAATAGTTAGTAAATGATAAAAAATGATTTTTATGCATTAAAATGATGAAAATTAATTAATCAATATTTTAAAAATATAATGAGCCATTTTTTGGTAAAATAATGCAATAATGTACGCATGGGCTATAATTGCAAAGTTATTGCAATTGTAACCCAAAAAATTTAAGTGTGGCTGTTTGTGCAAATAGTTCGAGCTTAATGTAAACGTAAATAGTAGAATTAAGTCATAAATTTGTCATAAAATCATTTGTGATGCAATTAGTAATTATTTATATAAATAAAAATACTGGGATAAATTAGTTTAAAAAATGTAGAGATTATGGAAAAACATCAATTGATGCTAGTGCGTAGTTTTGAAGGTATATATGCATTTAAAAATATTATAGGAAAAAATTAGGTATCAACAACGACCTATAGTGAATACATAGGCGAAATTGTAGGGAACATAGCGGGAAGGATTCCAACATTTGGGGAAATCATAACTCTAGACCTCCTAAATTTAATCTCCAACCCTGTATCTTTAGTTGTTAATTTAATGATTTAGTTTCTTAGTTAATTAGTTATATATAAGAATCTTAATCTTTATAACTTAGAAATTTATTCGAGCTTATCTTCTTAGCGATATTGAACAATTATGGTGAAACCTTAGTTCTCTTTGGGATTCGACTCCGGACTCTTAGACCGGATTATATTTGCGGCGACCGCTTATCCTTTTTAGGACTAGAGTTGGGCATGGCTAAATTTTGGCACCGTTGCCGGGGAACTAACGATGTAGCTGTAGGTGTACACATTTCTAGGTTGCAAGTTTCAACTTTTATTTTTGTTTTCTTTTATCTGATTATTTTTTAATTTTTTTTTTGACTTGAGAGACATGGCATCTTGGAATTATGAGAGTTTTGATGTTGGTAATTCTACTTTTGATCCTCCTTATGCATATTGTAGAGGAAACCACCCATTACAAAATTATCAAAATATTCCCGAGAGCGAGTTATGTGCACCAACTCAATCTTATGTGTGGAATGTGTGTGATATATGTGGTGGTCAAGATGGTCACTTTCATGGTTGTGCGTATATTTATTATCCTCCCCTAATATCTTGCTATGATGATTCTACTTTTTCTGGTGAAGTAAATAGGAACAAAGAACCCAGGTTTGGTGAAGTAAATAGGAACAAAGAACCCAGGGAAGCTGACCTGCAGGAGATCAAAGATATGTTAAAGTGCCTCCTGGAATAAAATAACGAGAAACAACTGCAGATAGAAAGGTAAGAGGCAACTATTCGCAACTTGGAGGCTCAAGTGAGTCAAGTGTTTGACGCTTTTAATGCTCAGCAAGACAATTTTGTGGATAGTAGCCAAAAGGAGCATGTATTAGATGCAAAAATCGAGGTGCTAACAGAGGAGGTCATAGTAAAACTCCAACAATCAGTCCAACTAGATTTTGAGGATGTCGATGTTGTAGAAGAGATACTAGAGTCAACCAAGGACATTAATGATACATATTTAGCTGACTCTAGTGTCATGGGTGTTGAGGAAGTAGACAGTCTCAATGTTTATGTAGTTGAGCGCATTGGTCCACACTCCAAGCACTTTTCTACATTGTGTTTGGATGATGATATAGAAATAGAGTTATCCGAGCCACTTGAGGAGTCAAGGAATGAGGAACAAGGTGCCTACATTCTGAAATTCGTCTTGCTAGAAAGTCGGAATTACATGCCTCATCTAAAGGCCAAGAAGTGCAGAATATTACATAGTTTCCTTGGGCCAGTTAGATTCGTTCCACCACCCCAGGAGCATAATCATAAGTTTGAATCAAAACTCGGGGTTCAATTTATAAGCTCGAGGTGGAGGCAAAAAGTAGTTCATGTCGTGTCGCGATGTTAAATCAAGCGCTTGTTGGGAGGCAACCCAGCTTTACTTTTTTATTATTATTATTTATTTACTTTTATTATTGTATTATTCTTGTAGTGTCGATTTTTGATTATTTTAGGAGCATGAAAAGCAAATCCATTGGAAGGATGCAACAGCAAACCAGATGGTTGGAACTAAGTTTGAGGTACCCATACGAAAGATCAGGCTTGAGAGAAGTCTGAGTAACCTGCTCTGCTAGTGCTTCGGTCTTTGGCCTACCAGGGAGTTTATTTTACCACTTGTATTTATTGGTGTACATTAGGGACAATGCACAATTTTGAATGTGGGGTGAGGAGATTGTTTGGGTGACATTCCATGTTATTTTAGTTGTGTTAGTTTAATTGAATAATATTTTTTCTTTACAAAAATAGAAACGATTGGACTTTTCCTGACGATAGATCTATTAGACAATTTTCTTGAGGGATTTAAGTCGAAAGGAAAAAGACAAATATTTTCTTTTGTTAGGTAGTGTAGCGATTCCCCCTTGGTTTTTCTTTGTGTCGCGGTTCTTTTTCAAGGGTTTTGTTTGAACCAGGTGTAGTTAGTTTTATTTTTGTTAGGTGTAGGAGCCAGCGTAAAATGAATTGAATTAAAGCAATATCTCTTGACTTTGTTATGCCTTGAAAATAGTGAGTACTTTGGTTGTGACGCTTAGACTCATTTTTTGAATCTTGTATAAGTACCTTAAATTGTATAAGCTTAACTTTTCTTAACTGCTTTGACTAGATTGTTTTGATGAAACCAATCTTGAGTGAGTTATGTGCCATGTGTGTGTGAGGTTTGTGTGTTATTCTGTGCATTGCATTTGATGCCTAGAACTTGGCCCGTGTGTTTGCAAAGCGAAATAGTAGTTTTGTTCAGTCTTGGAAGTGATATAGGCATTTATTTGTTGATCCATATATATATTTTACCCGCCTAAGTATTATGTATCGTAGTTAATCCCTTTGAGCCTGTATTCCTGTTTCTTTGTGTAACGACCCGATCGGTCGTTCCGTAGAATTTGCATTATTATTGTTGTTATTGCCTTGTCATAGGTTGGAATTACTGTTTATGATGTGTTAGAGTTGGTTGGCTTGGATTCAGAATGGTTGTAGTGAGAATTTAGTCATTTAGTCTTTAAAAATAGCCTTATAGTTGGAAAAGTCAATTGAGAGTTGACTTATTGATAAACGACCTCGGAATGCGGATTTTTTGGCTCGGATAGCTTCGTTAGGTGATTTGGGACTTAGGAGTGTGTACAGAATAATTTTGTGATGTCCGATGTAGAATTAGGCTTGAATAGGCGAAAGTTGGAGATTTAGAAGTTCTTAGGTTTGAATTCGAAGTAAATCGGGTGTTTTGCTGTTGTTTTGGGTGTTCCGAAGGTTCGACTAAGTTCAATTTATGTACTGGGACTTGTTAGTATGTTCGTACGGGGTCTCGAGGAGCTCGGGTGAGTTTCGGATAGGTTTGGGCTGCGTTGTGCTCGTTTTTCTTATGCTTCGACGTCGTTTCTTCAGGAATAAATGATATTATAATGAACAAATGAGCTTCTATTGCTGTTTTTAATGAACCATTAGATACTTATCGTAATTACGGACCCGTAGAAAAAAGAATCGTCGAATTTGGACATCGTATGAGGATTTTATGGCCATTTTACCAAGGTTGCCAGATTTTTCAGGTTAATTACGAATTTGCCCTGACGGTGTATTAAAAACCTGCACTATTTGCAAATCTTAAAATCTACATATCTCCTTCATTATAAGGTCAAATTGAGTGATTTAAAAGCCTAAATTGATTAGAATTTCACAAGGAATCCATTGGGAGCAGTAAAACGCGTGAACAGTATATATATAACGAGAAGTCCGAGTTTTCTTCCAATTTTTGAACGGGAAGAAGCTTTTGAGGCAATTTTTAAGAGAGAAAATCAGTATTCTTCATAGAGGAAAGTGTTTTGATTATTAAAACTCATTTATGGGTGATTATAGAACATAATATAAGCATTTAATTCATGAAAATCAGTAGAAAAAGGTGGGTTTAAGGCTTGAGATTATGAGACCTTTAGGGGTCGATTTGAGGGGTCAAACGGACTCCGATTTTAACGTTCTTTATATATACGGACTCGTGAGATGATGAAGAACATATTTGTATATCAGGACGCGGGCCCGGGGGTTGGGTTTTGACCAATTTCGGATTTTTGAGTTAAATTTGATATCTTTCAATTGGAATTCGTTCCTTAAGCATAAATTGATGATGAAAATCTGAACTTGGTAGTTTTGGAGCCTTCAGAGGTTGATTCGAGAGTCAAGCGTGTTGCGGAATAGTTCCGGGCTAATTTTGAGGTAAGTAATGTCTTTAAATTCTGTCCTGAGGGTATGAAACCCCGGACTATGCACCCTTTCATGGGTTTTGAAATGCAAAGGTTGAAACTTTGGAAACGTCTTTCCTATTTAGGAGACTATTGAGTTGCTAAACCGACTTTTAAGCCTATGCTTAACTAGTATTATTTTATTATGATATGGTTTGGGCCGTAAGCCGTGTTTGGGGCCTAGTGCCGATCTGTTTTCCCCTTGGGGGTTGTGTTTACTATATTTTCCTCACTGATATGTTATGATTTTACACTCAGTCTTTTCCTGATAAATTGTTTTGACACTCAAAGTATTTCGATACTATTTATTGAAAAATGAAACACTGTTTTGGGTCGAGAACCCAGTATGTTTATGGCCTAAGGGAAAATTGAGGGTGTCTGAATGAGTGAGGCTTTCAGGCCTATATTGTGAGGAGGCTTTCAGGCCTTATGAGAGAGGTGAGGAGGCTTTCAGGCCTTATGAAAGAGGTGAGGAGGCTTTCAGGCCTCATGAGAGGGGTGTTGAGGCTTTCATGCCTTATACGACGGAGGCTTTTAGGCCTATGCTGTGAGGAGGCTTTCAGGCCTTATGAGAGAGGTGAGGAGGCTTTCAGGCCTTATGAGAGAGGCGAGGAGGCTTTCAGGCCTTATGAAAGAGGTGAGGAGGCTTTCAGGCCTCATGAGAGAGGTGTTGAGGCTTTCATGCCTTATACGACGGAGGCTTTTAGGCCTATGCTGTGAGGAGGCTTTCAGGCCTTATGTTGTTATAGTGCTTGGGCTGTAGGAGCCCCTCCGGAGTCTGTACACACCCCCAGTGAGCGTAGGTACCTATTGAGTGATGATTATTGCCCGCGGGGCTGATACTGAGTGATGATTGATACTGAGTGATGCTTGTTACTGAGTGATTGAGAGAATGCCTGAGGGGAAACTGTTACGAGAAATGATTTTGTCCCGAGGGGCAGATTTACGATGATTTTTACTAAGTTTTCGAACTATGATTTACTTCGTTTTCAAACTGGTTTTTACTGAGATATACTGATATTACACTTGTTTCAAAGGATTTCTGGAAACTGATTTCGTACTTACTTATTTGATGAATACTACATGGTGACTTGGTATTTTACTGGTTTTGTTAAATTGTGTATCTGTACTGTGTGTTTTATAATTCTCAGACTGTGATTTATTTTCATTACTACTGAGTTGGCGTACTCATAAAGACTCCCTGTGCCTCTGTGCACAGATTCATGTGACGGTCTGGAGCAGTAGTTGTTCTTGTTCGTTAGCGGCTGTTACGGGATTTTGAGGTAGCTGTCCAACGTCCACAACTTCTCCACTTCCCTTTCTTATTTAGTTTTAGTACTTGATTCAGAGACATATATTATAGTTTTAGCAGAGTTAGATTTATATATTCTTAGATGCTCATGACTATTGACTCCAATTCTTAGGGAGGTTTTGTTAGAGTTGTTAGACTGTCATTGGGGCGCTAAGACTTAATTATATTACTCCATGCTATGATTGCTGCTTATTATTAAATTGTGAACTCTTATAATTGAACAAAAGCGTAGTAATGTGATGGTTAGCTAGCCTAGTTCCACGATAGGCGCCATCACGGCCTGTTAGGATTTGGGGTCGTGATAAGTTGGTATCTGAGCTCTAGGTTACATAGGACTCAACGGTCATGAGCAGGTTTAGTAGAGTCTTGCGGATCGGTATGGAGACATCTGTACTTATCTTCGAGAGGCTGCAGAACCCTTAGGAAACATTCCATATTCTTGAATTCTTGTCGTGCGAATCCATTTTATTTATCCAAAGCATAACTCTTCGAATTCCTTCCATGTATTCGAATGCGCAGTGAGTGATTAGTATCAGTTGTGCGTTGTCGCACTGGCCGCGCACATAAGGCAGTACTGGGAAAAATCCGTGGTTGATCCGCGGCCGCGGACGAGCTTCTGGAAAAAATATCCCAAGGCCAATTGTGTAATTCCAAAGGCGACTAACCTTGACCTATATTAAGCCTAATTTTCCCAGAACCAGAGGATGCCGTTTTTAGAAGACTTTTTACACACTTTAGACCTAAGGAGGCAAAAACACACTAGGAGCAAGGCGGAGAATTCTTCTACGAGTTTTTCACTTCCTTCTTCCTATTTCCATTATTGGTTATGAATTCTAGTATTGCAGTTATGCATACTGTAATGAATAGCTAATTTTTTATCTAGGGTTTTGATGGAACCTCTTGGAGGATGTATTCTTGTTAGGTTTAATATAATTTAACCTTTATTTGTTCAACTACGTGCTTATTTCAGTTGATTGAATGGCCATCGATTGACTGTGCCTATTTATTATGTGTTGCTTGAGAAAGGATACATATTTAGGTAGTTGTTGTACAACATCACTCCTAACGTATGTGAGAAATCAATACAGCGGGTTTAAAGGTAGGTTTAGAAATAACAAAGACTTGACGTGGTCATAATGAGCGGTTAGATAAAGCCAACTAGCATAGTTCGAGAGAATATATCTAGTAAATTGTTGTAGTTGCTCGAGAGAGAATTACGGCACCTAAAGTGCTCACGACCAGTAGAGAATACATAGGCGAAATTGTAGGGAACATAGCGGGAAGAATTCCCACATTTAAAGAAATCATAACTCTAGACCTCCTAAATTTAATCTCCAACCCGTAGTATCTTTAGTTGTTAATTTACTGCTTTAGATTCTTAGTTAATTAGTTAGATATAATAATCTTACTCTTTATAACTTAGAAATTTATTCGAGCTTGTCTTCTTAGCGATATTGAACAATTATGGCGAAACCTTAGTTCTCTGTGGGATTCGACTCAGGACTCTTAGACCGGATTATATTTGCAACGACCGCTTATCCTTTTTAGGACTAGAGTTGGGCGTGACCAAATTTTGGCGCTTGCAATTCTTGTATAAAACCAGCCCAAATCTCCATCAAGTGACTTCAATCTTTGTATACAGTCTACTTAGACTATTTCTAATAAGTTTAAACAATACCCTCTCCAAATTTCTCACAAGATCATATCCGAATTTTAACGAAATTAGCATTAATGGAGATGAGATTTTAGGTTTCTCGCGTGCTTTTTGTAGTTGTGATAGGTATGTATAAACTTGAGGAAAAAGGAGAATGAAAACTCACGAATATTTCACGCCTGAAAATATAGAGAATCAAAAAGACAAAAATAAAATCGGATCTAAGCTTGTAGATATTTGGCTATACATTTGCAAATTTGTAATTCGGCTAAAATACTGCAAGATCAGCTTGTGGAATGCATTATTATGTAATTTTATCTATAGTTTATGTATAATATATGTACAATTATATATAACCAATATATAATCAATGTCTATCATCTAGGAAAAATAGATGGCTAACTATTTGTATAAAGGTCCCTTTTAAGTTACTACATTGTGTGCGATTGGGGTTACCAATCTAGGCCATAGAATTTATTTTATGCCCATTTACATTAATTACACAATGCAGAGAGGATTTGGCTAAAACCACTACAATAATTAATTATTCGCTAAGAGATAAAATATGGTATACTTGAATTGTATATATTTTGTATACGTATACAAATAGAGATTTTCAAATAACGTCTTCTGGGGATCTGAAAGGCCTCCACTTTCAACAGGTCCCTGATATTAGCTAATGGTAATGTGCTACTATCATTTCTTGAGGAAATATATCACTATTTGTAATAAAAAATAATTGGATTCGATAGATAGTGGCCCATTCCTTTTGGATAAGGATATGTTCGAACTAATCAATTGTCTTTTTTTAGTGCCAGGCCAATAGCTAGCCGTCTGTATAATGAAGAAGCACTAAGTAGAGATTGAAATTTGCATTGTCCGAGTGCTAGGAAGATTTTGTAATGAAATATGAATAATCAGTAGATATAGCATTATCTGAAATTCCCACGTTTAATTAATGTTCATAGCAAGTTAGTGAAATCCTAACAAGTGTTCACGCGGGTTTCTTTTTCCATTATTTCATGGATACATATATAGTAGTAATAATTTTCCTAAAGTAAATTTTGTAAAGGATGACTCCTAATCACACTTAGGCCTCATTTATTTTTATTAAGATTAAGACGTCTGAATCTGAATATACATCTGAATATCAAGATATGTATTAAGATCAAGACGTCTGAATCTGAATACACATCTGGATATATTAAGATGTGTATTAAGATCTTGATAGAAATAATTAAGACTGTTTGATTTTTAACATCTGAATATATAAAATTTATCTTTATTTGAAAATTAATAAACATAAATTTCAAATGAAATACTAACTAATCTAATATTCTATCAATAAACTATATAGTTTTTTTAAATATGATAGTTGTTGGTGGTGATGGCTAACGGGTGATAGAGACGATGGTTGGTGATAGTTTTGGTTGATGATGGTGGTTCATGCTAGTAGCTAGTAGTGATTGGTAGTGGTGCCGCTTATGATTAAGGATAGTGGTGGTGGGTGGTGATAGTTAAAAAAGGCGGGTGGTAGTAGTAGTTGTGAGTAAGAAAGGTGGTAGGTTATAATAATGGGTAGTGTCGGCTATGGTTGTTGGTGGTGATCGGGTGGTCAGTTGTGATAGTTGAGGTGGATGAGTGTTGATTGCGGGTGAGAATAATATATGGTTATCGGAGTGGTGGGGATAGTGGGTAGTGATGGTCAATAATGGTGGCGGCTATGATTGAAGATGATGGTGGCGTGGTGGTGGTGGAGAGTGGTGATGGTGGTGGTGGGGTTGTGGTGATGGTTGAGTATGGTGGTGGTGGTGGTAGTTGATAATGGTAGGTGGTGGCGGCAGTTAATAATGAATCTCTGATAGCATCTTAATGAAATTAAGTTTCTGTTATAGATCTTAATCACACAGACGTATTCAGACTCATTAAGTGGTTGTGAAGTAAAAAAAATAAACACACTTAATGATTAAGATCTGAATAATTAAGATTCAGACTTTAAAAATAAACGCACTTAATATATGGGATCTGAATGATTAAGATTCAGACCTCCATTAAGTGCAAACAAATGAGGCCTTAACCTCTAGGATAGAAGTTTATTGAAAACAGAATTATATAGGGTTAGAAGTCTTATGCACTCTCGAATGTATTGTATATATATATATGCCGTAAATCATTGTTTTGATTATTGAATAACATAGCTGTTTTACCAAAAAAGTCTTAAATCTTCTGTTCAAACAAATTAATAAAGAAATAAAGGGTGAATCCTAGTTAAATATAATAACCGCTAGACCTGAAGATTTAGTGTGTTAATGATGTAGGACCGTGTCCAAAAATATTGAATGTCGATTAAAAGTGCTCAATAATTGTCAATGAATGCAATAAAGAGAATGTGCCATGAATGTAGATAATGACAATAAATATAATAAGGAGGAATTTATCATCCAAATGTTAGATGACTTGGATGATTCTCCTTCCTGACAACAACGCGGGATAATATAAAATGAAGATGAACACGAGACCCTGATCTTGTGAACTAAAAGATATATCTAGAACAATGGAATCAGTGGACAAGACAAGCTTTGTATATTCTCTGTAGTCAATTTTTACAATGTGCTCTTATCAGAAAGTGAAGATCCCCTTTTTGTTTTTTATTACTTCCTATTTATAGGGGATATTCCTAAGAAATCCTAAAAAGTACAACTGAAGGAATATCCGATGGAATATTCCTTCACTCTATTCTTAACTTATTCTACCGTTACTTTCACATGTTATTTACTCGACCTCGACGCTAATCCTCCTTAAGATGTCTCCTCGTTATCGAGCCGTGGTCGGCTTAATCCTCGACCACGTCCATTACAGTTAAGTTCGATCCAAATTTGACCAATACAGTTAGTCCCTCCGCTTGTTGAGGTCGTGGTCTTGAACGCCCTCGATGAGCAAACTCTGTCTGCAGCCGTTCAGAGAAAATTGGTCCTGATAGTTGGATCGAATCGGCTGAGGTCGAACTGGCGGTTGTAAGTGGGGCTACGATTTGTGTGGCTGACGTAGGATGGGGTCATGGCCACACGCGTCATCATTACGTGTCTTCCTAATGCAGAGTCTGTGCTTCTGTCGCTTCGATTTTGGTGCCATTGACTGCTCTTTGCCTCGATTCTGATGTCACCCAATCCAATAAATAGGGGATAGGGGCTTCACTTTCGAAACTTTCAACACTTCTCATTTTGCATGCCTATAGTCTTTCTTTGATCTTCTTCTCTGATCTCCATTTCCGATTCTTGCAGCTTCTTCAATTTTAATTTGCGGTTTCTTTCCCGGTTGATACTCTCTCTCTCTCTCTCTCTCTCTCTCTCTTGCTTCGTTGCACACACTTTACTACGTAAATATGTCAAATTCTCCTCATATTCACGACGGAGTCTCCGATGCCACTCCTATATCGGTGGCCATTCCTCCCAGCGGTGGGGAGTCCCTAGTTGAGGAGCAAGACAGCTTCCCCACCGTGGAGGAAGTGGTTCCTAAGAACCCTTCGATCAGAAATGACTTCCCTAAGGAACCTGCCCTCGCTCCCGCTCATGATATTTCTGAGACGGGGTCGAATGAAATAGCCGACCTCCGGTCCAAATATTGCATTCCTTCTCACGTCGAAATTGTTCCGACGGGAGGCGATATAGTACAGGTTCATCGGCCAGGATATTGTGCTTTCTATGTTTACCCATTTCTAATAGGTTATTCTATTTCTCTCCATCGGTTAGCGGAGAAGTTCTGCCGCTTTTACAACGTCTTCCCCGGCAAAACTCTCCCCTTATTTATATAAGGTTTTTCTGATGCTGGCAAAGTACGCAGAGCTGGCCGACTGTGAAGTTAATATCCGCCACCTGCTACATCTATTCTCACCTAGTTTTTATAGAGGCACCTTGATATCGTGGGACCAAGGGGTTGGTGGGCGGGATGGATGATAAGGCGTATCGGCGGTTCTGGCACAAATACTTCTTCGTCAAGATCGAGCATCTAGTGGCGGATCTGACCGGGTTCCCTGAGCAGTGGAACTACAATCGTAAGTATCTCGTCATACATTCATTATTTTCTCTTTTCTCCCTCCTTTTCTTTCGCTCTTCGACCTACTCACGGTTCCCTTGTTTTCATCTGTGAGGCGTTCTCCTTCTCTCATCTTGGATATCGAAGATTGGGTGGCTCGTGTGTTACCCCACACTGTGGGGATCCATGATTGGGCGTCCTTCCACAAGCTCTTTGGACCCAAAACCTCATCCTGTAAGTGTCCTACTTTTTGACTTACCACCGTTAACTATCTTCCTTTGATGTGACCTTCCTTTGGTGCTAGGTCGGTGAGTTTTCAAAAAGGCGAAGGCTCCAGTGCTCGCCTTTTACCAGGCGGTGACCTCGATCGCGATGCAATTTGATCTAGTTGAGTCTGTACGAGGTCAGACTCAAGCTCCACAAATGAGGGACTCCGCCCCTCAAGCTGTTGTCGTTCCAGATGAGATCTCTTCTCAGCCGATCTTCCATCTTGTTGACGATTCATCTCATGGCGAGAAGGCATTTCCGATGAAAAGACGGAGGGTGGAGATTGGGAAGGCCGTTGTCGCTAATGAGCCGGAGAGA
The DNA here is from genome assembly GCA_005239505.1 of Nicotiana paniculata. Taxonomy (NCBI): domain Eukaryota; kingdom Viridiplantae; phylum Streptophyta; class Magnoliopsida; order Solanales; family Solanaceae; genus Nicotiana; species Nicotiana paniculata. Next base: position 21,037 of record MDKI01248008.1, read on the forward strand.
GTCATGGCTTTGGAGGCGAAATCGGGACCTTCACCAGCCGTGAAGTCCGCTTTTATGATGGGTGCTGCTATGGAGAAGAGGCCCTATGAGGTTGAGGGGGTTCGGGTAGCAGAGATCTTATGATTGCTGCTGAAGGTGGATCATCATCAGTGGCTGGGAGAGGTAGAGTCGTTCCTGCAGGGGACGACGATTATGGCTCAGACATCGACCCTAAGGAGGTACGAACTTTTGTGGATAGGGCTACTCGTGTGGAGATAAGGACGGAGGGTCCTAATCGTCACATAGTCATCCCCATGAACTATAACCTCCTGGTCGAATCAGAGCAGGCGGCGCCGTCCTTTGCTCCTTTGTGTGCAGAGGCTAAAACTAGGACGTTGCTGACGCTGAATGATACAGACTTGTCTTTAGGGATATCGGGCATGGTCTTGCGATGAGTTTTTACTTTTTTCCTCCTATGTTTATATGTTTCATAAATGTTGTTTTATTCTGGCTGACTTGCCTTCCTTGGCACGTCAGGCTCTCATTTTGGAGATCGAGCGCGACCGGCGAGAGGAGGAGAGTGACTCTCTATAGGAGGATGGAGTCTAAGTATAGAGAGTACCGTACTAAGTATTGGAAGGTGGTCAAGAGTGTTGGCAAGGATGGCCAATTCCAAGTGTCGCGTGATGAGATTGAGCGGAAGGACGAGGAACTGAAGGAGAAAGATGAGGAGATCATGAGAGCTGATGCGAGGCTAGAATTCATGGTTTAACATGTTATATGCCCTACATTTTATGTGCG
>ML320349.1:0-71983 GCA_005239505.1 Nicotiana paniculata
CCCTGGGCCTGAGAGCCATATACGGTACTGAGTGGACTGCTGTGTGAGGGTTGTGAGCATTATATGCATATCCACATTGGTTTCATATATATATTTTATGATGGCATGTAGAGTATACTGGCATACTTGGCATATTTACTCATCCTGATAAATTGTTAGCATGTCTAAATTCTGTATATTTTTTATTGTATAATTTTGAGGTTTTGTCCGTCACTACTTCTCAGCCCATAGTTTGGGTTCGTTACTTCTGAGTTGGTGTACTCACGTTACCCCCTGCACCTTGTGTGCAGATCCAGGTACACCGGGACCCGGTAGTGGATATTGAGCAGATGTCAGAGTTTTTATTGGAGTTGTAGAGGTAGCAGCTGGCGATCGCGACCTCGTCTTCTCTTCCTTATTCCACCTGTTGCACTTATTTTGAGACTATGTTGTCTATTTCTTCATTCTTCATTTTTTTATTATAGAAGCTCATGCTGAGGGACACCGAATCTGGGGTTGGAGATTTTAATCTTTGTTTCAAATATTTTTTTTAAACTTAAGACTCTTAGTATTATCAATAAATTCGTTTAAAAATCGCATTTTTACTCGAAATTGAATTTAGCTTAGAAACAAAGGAGCGGCTTGCCTGGTTCCACGACATGCGCCATCACGACTCTGAAATCGGGTCACGACAATATGGTATCAAAGCGCTAGGTTAAATAGGTCTCACCAGTCATGAGTAGGTTTAGTAGAGTCTTGCGGATCAGTACAGAGACGTCTGTACTTATCTTCGAGAGGCTATAGAACCCTTAGGAAAAATCACACATTATTGAATTTTGTCATGCGACTCTGTTGAATTCTGGAACTAAAATTCTGTTGTTTTCATTCTCTCACAGATGGTGAGGACTCGTGCTACCGATCGTAGTGATCAGACACCAGCAGGACCAACTAGAGGTCGAGGCCGTAGTCGAGGTCGTGGCGGGGGGAGGGATGCAGCCCGCTCAGTAGCCAGGGCAGTACCTGTGGACCCTCCCAATGCTCAAAATCAGGGCCCCGCAGTTGTGATCCCAGCGGGAGAGGCTCAGGTACCCGCAGTGCCCATTGTGACTCTGTGTCTTCAAGAGAACCTAGCCCAGATTTTGACGATGTGCACCAACCTGGCACATGCCGTTGCCATGCCTACTACTGCTGCTACTTCTCAGGCCGGGGGAGGCACTCAGACTCCAGCTGCCCGGACACCTGAGCAGGTTACTCAAGGGCTTCAGACACCGGGGACAATTCCAGTCCAGTCGATTGCCCCAACCCGGGATTTTGTGGTCCCAGCTTTGGCAGATGACGAGCAGCGCATGTTAGAGAGGTTTAGTAGACTCCAACCTCCGATTTTTAGTGGTACTGAGGGCGAGAACACCCAGGGCTTTTTGGACAAGTGTCAGAGGATCCTTCGCACAACAGGGATACTGGAGGCTAGTGGGGTCCCATTTACTACCTTCCAATTCGCAGGAGCTGCACTCGCTTGGTGGGAGGCCTATGAGAGGCATAGATCTACTTATGAAGCGCCCCTTACCTGGCGTCAGTTATCTATTCTATTACTGGAAAAGTATATACCGCAGTCCCACAGGGAGGATTTGTGCAGGGAGTTCGAGCAGTTGCGCCAGGAGGACATGACCGTGACGCAGAATGAGATGAGGTTATCCGAGTTGGCCCGTCACGCTATTTGGCTAGTTTCCACGGATAGGGAGAGAATCAAGAGGTTCGTTGATGGCCTAACTTATCAGCTTCATATTTTTCTGACTAGGGAGAGGGTATCTAGCGCTTCTTTTGAGGAGGTGGTTGACATTGCCAGAGAGATTAAGTGAGTTCGCCGCTAGGAGCGGATCAAGATAAAGTCCAAGAGTTCTCGAGGATATGGGAGTTTTTGTGGGGTTCCTTCAGGGGGGCAGCCTCAGCCCAGCAGAGGCCGTCCATTCAGGCAGGCTCAGCTAGGTCGCTCAGGTTACCGTGGTGGATCAGTTGGTCATGATCCTCATAGTTCGCATCAGGTGAACCCATATTTCAGTGCCCTGCCAGCTCAGGGTTCATCTTGGGCACCACCGGTTCAGAGTTCATCTATTCCTGGTTCTTCCAGTGGTTATCCTGGTGCTAGGGGTTTCCTTCAGTCCCCAACACCATTCTCTGAGAGAGGTTGCTTTGGGTGTGGAGATGTGGGCCATATTAAGAGGTTTTGTCCTCGTCTTGCGAGAGGTACTTATTAGCAGAGGAGTCAGCTCGCGGTTTCAGACTCAGTAGCTGCACAGCCCGCCCAGGCAGCTAGAGGTGGGGGTCAGGCAGGTAGGGGTCGCCCTAGAGGAGGAGGTCGATCCGGTGGTGATCAGGCCCGATTTTATGCATTTTCAGCCAGACCGGATGAGATGGCTTTTGATGCCGTGATCCCAGGTATTGTTTCAGTCTTTCACGAGAAGCTTAAGTTTTTAATTGATTCCGGTTTTCATATTCACATGTTCATCATATTTTAGCCCATTCTCTGGATACCCCCTGTGAGTCTTTTGTTACATCTGTTCATGTGCTGGCCCTTGTGGGTGATGTTGTTGTTACGGACCGCGTGTGTCGGTCGTGTGTGGTACCTATTGGGGGTCTGGAGACCTGGGTGGATGTGCCATTTCTGAGTATGGTCGGTTTTGACTTAGTTTGATCAGATAGATGATGATACTTTTAGGTATGACTTGATGTAGGTGTTTTGCATCGAATCAGATTGTTTGACTCCGTAGAGCTATTGTGAGGGTGTCAGTTAATGGCTATTGGGTTTGTCTGTTCTCCGGGATGATCGAGGGGTTACCCGTCCCTGCTTCGGGGAGCGGCGACTCGTTGGTTTTAGGCACACATGGTGCAGTTCTGTTGTGGTCGTCTAGAAGAGTTGATTAAGTCAAAGTAGCTGGTTATCATAGAGTTTGGACGTATGAATTGTGTTCTTTTAGATTCGTGTGATTTGGTTCAGGTGTATACGGTGTGTAAAGGCGTGATTCTAATCTTGTAGATGAGTTCTGACGTGGAATTTGGGTTCTAAGGCGTAACAGTTAGGTTGGATATGGTGACATTTGAATGTGTTGTATTATTAGATTGATGCGGGGTAGGGTGACGTGGGATCGCCCCGGGTGTGTTCATGGTAAGGTTATTCGGTGGTTGATGGCTTTTGGAACAACTCTTGGCACGTTCGAGGACGAACGTTTGTTTAAGAGAGGGAGAACTTAACGACCCGGTCAGTCGTTACGTAGAATCTGCATTTATATTTACTATTATTGCCTCGTCATAGCTTGGTTAAATTGTTCTTGATGTGTTAGAGTTAGTAGGCTCGGAATCGGAATAATTATAATGAGAATTTAGTCACTTAGTCTTTAAAAATAGCCTTAGGGTTGGAAAAGTCAACTGAGAGTTGACTTATTGGTAAACGACCTTAGAAGGCGGGTTATGGCTCGGGTAGCTTCGTTAGGTGATTTGGGACTTAGAAGTGTGTCTGGAATATTTTAGTGAGGACCAGTGTAGAATTAGGCTTGAATTGGCGAAAGTTAGTTTATGGTGATTTTCGGTCGGCAGTGGAAAATAGTCTATTGGGGTCGGAATGGAATTCCGGAAGTTGGAACAGGTTCGTAATGTCATTTTGGATATGTATGCAAAATTTCAGGTCAATCAGAGTTGTTTTGGATAGTTCGGCATCGTTGGTGGATTTTCGAAATTTCAAAGTTCTTAGGCTTGAATTTGATGTGATTTTGGTATTTTGATGTTATTTTTAGTTTTTCGGAAGTGCAACTATGTTTTAATGATCATATATGATATGTGGGTATATTTGGTTGGGGTCCCGAGAGGCTCGGGATTGATTTCGGATGGTTAACGGGAAGTTCGGAGTTGGTAATTTGCAGCAAACAGCTGCTGGTGTGAATTCACTGTTTTTTCTGCACCTGCGGATGTTTGATCGCAGGTGCGGGCCCGCATGAGCAGAATGTGTGTCGCAGGTGCGGAGTTAGGCCGTTTAATGAAAAGTCGCAGGTGCGGTTGATTTGACCACAGGTGCGAGATATGGGCCGCAAGCGCGGAACCCCTGGGCAGAAAGTATAAATTAAAACCCTCCGCGACCATTAGACCTTTTAACACCATTTTTGAACGGGAAAAGAGCTTGGAGGCGACTTTTGAAGAGGGAAAATTAGTGCTCTTCGTTGAGGTAAGTATTTTGGACCTTAAACCCGATTATAGGTGATTAAGGAACATAATCTCAGTGTTTAATTCATGAAAAATCAATAGAAAAAGGTGGATTTAGGGCTTTAGATTATGAGACCTTTAGGGGTCGATTTGAGGGGTAAAACGAACTCTGATTTTAGCGTTCTTTATATGTACGGACTCGTGAGATGATGAAGAACATTTTGGTATAAAATTTGTCAAGTTCCTAGACGCGGGCACGGGGATCGGGTTTTGGCTAATTTCGGGTTTTGAGCTAAATTTGGTACTTTTCAATTGGAATTCATTCCGTAAGCATAATTTGATGATAAAAATCTGAACTTGGTAGATTTAAAGCACCAAGAGGCCGAATTTAGAGGCAAAGGCTTTGCGGAATAGTATTTTAGCCGGTTTTGAGGTAAGTAACGTTTCCAAACTTGGTTCTGAGGATTCGAAACCCCGAGCTAAATGATTTATGACTATAATTGAGGCAACACACATGCCAAGTGACAGGCGTGCGGATGTGCACCAAGTATTTGTGGCTTGGCTTATCCCATGGCACCGCTTAGTGATGATTTCCTGATGATATCTGTGCTTCTGTTAATGTGGTAATTGTGAACCTGTTAGAAATCATTTTAAGTGTAAATTCTAGGCTTCACATCCGAAAATGCTGAGGCCCGAGTGGTCGTATATTACTTTCTCATTTTGTGATTAATTGATTCCATATACTCAGTCCTGTTATAGCATACCACTTCATATCTCAGTCTCAGTATTGTTAATTATATGCATACTTATCATTGTGTCGGGCTGATGGAGGCATTTGTGATCCTATCGAGACAGTTATGAGATCGGACTGCACACCGCATCGATATTAAATCATGCTTTCGTTGGCTTAATATGGCGCTTGGGCCACTAGGGCCCCTCCGGAGTCTTTACACCCCCAGTGAGTGCATTGATGTGAGGGATGGATCTTCCCTGGACATGTATTTTGTCCGAGTGTTGTATTCCGGAGATGGACTTTCTCCGTGGGGATGGATTGGCCTTTTTCCTCAGTACGGAGTGACTATGGTCACCAATGATTACGTGCATTCTGGGATGGACTTTTCCCTAGGCCGTAGAGCCATATACGGTACCGAGTGGACTGCTGTGTGAGGGTTGTGAGCACTATGTGCATATCCACATTGGTTTCATACATATATTTTAGGATGACATGTAGAGTATACTGGCATACTTGGCATATTTACTCATCCTGATAAACTGTTAGCATGTCTAAATTCAGTATATTGTTTATTGTATAATTTTGAGGTTCTTTCCGTCACTACTTCTCAGTCCATAGTTTGGGTTCGTTACTTCTGAGTTGGTGTAGTCACGTTACCCCTGCACCTTCTGTGCTGATCCAGGTGCACCGGGACCCGGTAGTGGATATTGAGCAGCTGTCAGAGTTTTCATTGGAGGTTTCGAGGTAGCAGATGGCGACCGCGACCTCGTCTTCTCTTCCTTATTCCACCTGTTGCACTTATTTTGAGACTATGTTGTCTATTTTTTCATTCTTTATTTTTTTTTATTATAGCAACTCATGACTGAGGGACACCGGATCCAGGGTTGGAGATTTTAATCTTTGTTTAAATATTGTTTTTAAACTTAAGACTCTTAGTATTATCAATAAATTCATTTAAAAATCACATTTTTACTGGAAATTAAATTTAGCATAGAAACAAAAGGGCGGCTTGCCTGGTTCCACAACGGGCGCCATCACGACTCCGAAATCGAGTCCTGACAAGATGGTATCATAGCGCTAGGTTAAATTGGTCTCACCAGTCGTGAGCAGGTTTAGTAGAGCTTTGCGGATCAGTACAGAGACGTCTGTACTTATCTTCGAGAGGCTACAAAACCCTTAGGAAAAATCCCACATTATTAAAATCTGTCATGCGACTCTGTTGAATTCTGGAACTAAACTACTGTTGTTTTCATTCTCTCACAGATGGTGAGGACTCGTGCTACCGATCGTGCTGATCAGACACCAGCAGGACCAGCTGGAAGTCGAGGCCGTTGGCAGGGGGAGGGGTGCAGCCCGCTCAGCATACCCTTCCCTTGCTCAGGATCAGGTCCCCGCAGTTGAGATCCCAGCTGGAGAGGCTCAGACATCGCAGTGCCCATTGTGATTCTGGGTCTTCAAGAGACCCTAGCCCAGATTTTGACTGTGTGCACCAGCTTGGCACAGGCTGTTGCCATGCCTACTACTGCTGCTACTTCTCAGGCCGGGGGAGGCACTCAGACTCCAGCTGCCCAGACACCTGAGCAGGTTACTCAGGGGATTCAGATACCGGGGATAGTTCCAGTCCAGCCGGTTGCCCCAGCCCGGGATTTTGTGGTCCCAACTTTGGCAGATGACGAGCATCGCAAGTTAGAGAGCTTTAGTAGACTCCAGCCTCTGATTTTTAGTGGTACTGAGGGCGAGGACGCTTCAGGGCTTTTTGGACAAGTGTAAGAGGATCCTTTGCACAACAGGGATACTGGAGGCTAGTGGGGTCCCATTTACTACCTTCCAGTTCGCAGGAGTTGCACTCGCTTGGTGTGAGGCCTATGAGAGGCGTAGACCTGCTGATGCAGCGCCCCTTACCTGGCGTCAGTTCTCCATTCTATTCTTGGAAAAGTATATACCGTAGCCCCGCCGGGAGGAGCTGTCCAGGGAGTTTGAGCAGTTGCGCCAGGAGGACATGACCGTGACGCAGTATGAGATGAGGTTCTCCGAGTTGGCCAATCATGCTATTTGGCTAGTTCCCACGGATAGGGAGAGAATCAGGAGGTTCGTTGATGACCTCACTTATCAGCTTCAGATGTTTTTGACTTGGGAGAGGGTATCTGGCGCTTTTTTTGAGGAGGTGGTTGACATTGCCAGAGAGACTTAGTCGATTCGCTGCCAGGAGCGGATCGAGAGGGAGGCCAAGAGGTCTCGAGATCTGGGCGTTTTGGTGGGGTTACTTCAGGGGTGCAGCCTCAGCCCGGGAGAGGTCGTCCATTCAGGAAGGCTCAACCAGGTCGCTCAGGTTATCGTGGTGGATCAGTAGGTCATGATCCTCATAGTTCGTATCAGGTGCACCCATCTTTCAGTGCCCTGCCAGCTTAGAGTTCATCTTGAGCACCATCGGATCAGAGTTCATCTATGACTTGTTCTTCAAGTGGTTATCCTGGTGCTAGGGGTTCCCTTCAGTCCCCCACACCATTCTCAGAGAGAGGTTTCTTTGAGTGTGGAGATATGGGCCATATTAAGAGGTTTTGTCCTCGTCTTGCGAGAGGTACTTATCAACAGAGGAGTCAGCTCGCGATTTCAGACTCAGTAGCTGCATCGCCCGCCCAGGCAGCTAGAGGTGAGGGTCAGGCAGGTAGGGGTCTCCCTAGAGGGGGAGGTCGATCCGGTGGTGATCAGGCTCGATTTTATGCATTTTCAGCCAGACCGGATGAGATGGCTTCTGATGCCGCGCTCCCAGGTATTGTTTCAGTCTGTCACGAGAAACTTAAGTTTTTAATTGATTCCAGTTTTTCATATTCACATGTTCATCATATTTTAGCCCATTCTCTGGATATGCCCCGTGAGTCTTTTGTTACATCTGTTGATGTGCACGCCTTTGTGGGTGATGTTGTTGTTATAGATCGCGTGTGTCGGTCATGTGTGGTACCTATTGGGGGTCTGGAGACCGGGTGGATGTGCCATTTCTGAGTATGGTCGGTTTTGACGTAGTTTGATCAGATAGATGATGATACTTTTAGGTATGACTTGATGTAGGTGTTTTGCACCGAATCAGATTGTTTGACTCCGTAGAGCTATTGTGAGGGTGTTAGTTAATGGCTATTGGGTTTGTCTGTGCTACAGGATGATCTAGGGGTTACCCGTCCCTGCTTCGGGGAGCGGCGACTCGTTGGTTTTAGGCACACATGGTGCGGTTCTGTTGTGGTCGTCTAGAGGAGTTGATTAAGGAAAAGTAGCTGGGTATCATAGATTTTGGACGTCTGAGTTGTGTTCTTTCAGATTCGTGTGATTTGGTTTAGGTGTATACGGTGTGTGGAGGCATGATTCTAATCTTGTAGATATTCTAACGTGGAATTTGGGTTCTAAGGCGTAGGAATTAGGTTGGATATAGTGGTATTTGAATGTGTTGTATTATTAGATGGATGCGGGGTAGGGTGACATAAAGTCTCCCCGGGTATGTGCATGGTAAGGTTATTCGACGGTTGATGGCTTTTGGAACAACTCTTGGCACGTTCGAGCACGGACATTTGTTTAAGAGGGGGAGAATGTAACGACCCGGTCGGTCGTTATGTAGAATCTGCATCTATATTTACTGTAATTGCCTCGTCATAGCTTGGTTAAACTGTTCTTGATGTGTTAGAGTTGGTAGGCTCAGAATCAGAATAATTATAACGAGAATTTAGTCACTTAGTCTTTAAAAATAGCCTTAGAGTTGGAAAAGTCAACTGAGAGTTGACTTATTGGTAAACAACCTCGGAAGGAGGATTTTATGGCTCAAGTAGCTTCGTTAGGTGATTTTGGACTTAGAAGTGTGTTCGGAATATTTTTGTGAGGACCGGTGTAGAATTAAGCTTGAATTGGCGAAAGTTAATTTATGGTGATTTCCTGTCGGCAGTGGAAAATAGGCTATCGGGGTCGGAATGGAATTCTTGAAGTTGGAACAGGTTTGCACTGTCATTTTGGATATGTCTGCAAAATTTCAGGTCAATCGGAGTTGTTTTGGATAGTTCAGCATCGTTGGTGGATTTTAGAAATTTCAAAGTTCCTAGGCTTGAATTTGATGTGATTTTGGTGTTTTGATGTTATTTTTAGTGTTTCGGAAGTGCACCTAAGTTTTAATGATCATATATGATATGTGGGTATATTTGGTTGGGGTCCCGAGGGGCTCGGGATTGATTTTGGATGGTTAACGGGAAGTTCGGAATTGGTAATTTGCACCAAACAGCTGCTGGTGTGAATTCACTATTGTTTCCGCACCTGCAGATGTTTGATCGCAGGTGCGGGCCCGCATGAGCAAAATGTGTGTCGCATGTGCGGAGTTAGGACGTTTAATGAAAATTTGCAGGTGCGGCTGATTTGACCGTAGGTGCGAGACATGGGCCGCAGGTGCGGAACCCCTGGGCAGAAAGTATAAATTAAAACCCTCCGCGACCATTAGACCTTTTAACACCATTTTTGAACGGGAAAAGAGCTTGGAGGCGATTTTTGAAGAGGGAAAATCAGTGTTCTTCGTTGAGGTAAGTATTTTGGACCTTAAAACTCGATTATAGGTGATTAAGGAACATAATCTCAGTGTTTAATTCATGAAAAATCAGTAGAAAAAGGTGGAGTTAGGGCTTTAGAATATGAGACCTTTAGGGGTCGATTTGAGGGGTCAAACGAACTCCGATTTTAGCGTTCTTTAGATGTACGGACTCATGAGATGATGAAGAACACTTTGGCATAAAATTTGTTGATTTCCAAGATGCGGGCCCGGGGGGCCGGGTTTTGAGCTAAATTTGGTACTTTTCAATTGGAATTCATTCTAAGCATAATTTGATGATAAAAATCTGAACTTGGTAGATTTGGATCACCCGGATGCCGAATTTAGAGGCAAAGGCACTGCGGAATAGTATTTTAGCCGGTTTTGAGGTAAGTAACGTTTCCAAACATGGTTCTGAGGGTTCGAAACCCCGAGCTAAATGATTTATGACTATAATTGAGGTGACGCACATGCCAAGTGGCGGGCGTGCGGGCGTGCACCGAGTATTTGTGTCCTGGCTTATCCCATGGCACTTCTTAGTGATGATTCCCTGATGATATCTGTGCTTCTGTTAATGTGGTATTTAGGAACCTGTTAGAAATCATGTTAAGTGTAAATGCTAGGCTTCACGCCGAAAATGCTGAGACCCGAGTGGTCGTATATTACTGTCTCATTTTGTGATTAATTTATTCCAAATACTCAGTCCTGTTATAGCATACCACTTAATATCTCAGTCTCAGCATTGTTAATTATATGCATACTTATCATTGTGTCGGGCTAATGGAGGCATCTGCGATACATGTGAGTGAGACTGAAGAGTAATGACTGAGTGAGGCCGAGAGCCTGTTATTGAGACCGTTATGAGATCGGACTTCACAACTCAACGACATTAAATCATGCATTCGTAGGCTTGATATGGCGCTTGGGCCACTAGGGCCCCTCCGTAGTCTTTACACCTCCAGTGAGCGCATTGATGTGATGGATGGATCTTGTCCGAAATTGATGTTATGTGAGGGAGGGATCGTCTCTAGACATGGATCTTGTCCAAGTGTTGTATTCCGGGGATGAACTTTCTTCGTGGGACTGGATTGGCCTTTCTCCTCAGTACGGAGTGAATACGGTCACCAATGATTACGTACATTCTGGGATGGACTTTTCCCTGGGCCTGAGAGCCATATACGGTACTGAGTGGACTGTTGTGTGAGGGTTGTGAGCACTATGTGCATATCCACATTGGTTTCATACATATATTTTATGATGGCATGTAGAGTATACTGGCATACTTGGTATATTTACTCATCCTGATAAACTGTTAGCATGTCTAAATTCAGTATATTGTTTATTGTATAATTTTGAGGTTTTATCCGTCACTACTTCTCAGCCCATAGTTTGGGTTCATTACTTCTGAGTTGGTGTACTCACGTTACCCCCTTCATCTTGTGTGCAGATCCAGGTACACCGGGACCCGGTAGTGGATATTGAGCAGCTGTCAGAGTTTTCATTGGAGTTGTCGAGGTAGAAGCTGGCGATCGCGACCTCGTCTTCTCTTCCTTATTCCACCCGTTGCACTTATTTTGAGACTATGTTGTCTATTTCTTCATTCTTTATTTTTTTTTATTATAGCATCTCATGACTGAGGGACACCGGATCTGGGGTTGGAGATTTTAATCTTTGTTTCAAATATTTTTTTTAAACTTCAGACTCTTAGTATTATCAATAAATTCATTTAAAAATCGCATTTTTACTGGAAATTGAATTTAGCTTAGAAACAAAGGGGCGGCTTGCCTGGTTCCACGACAAGCGCAATCACGACTCCGAAATCGGGTCGTGACAAGATGGTGTGAGAGATCTAGGTTAAATAGGTCTCACCAGTCATGAGAAGGTTTAGTAGAGTCTTGCGGATCGGTACGGAGACGTCTGTACTTATCTTCGAGAGGCTAGAGAACCCTTAGGAAAAATCCCACATTATTGAATTCTGTCGTTCGACTCTATTAAATTCTGGAACTAAACTTCTGTTGTTTTCATTCTTTCACAGATGGTGAGGACTCGTGCCACCGATCATGGTGATGAGACACCAGTAGGACCAGCTGGTGGTCGAGGCTGTAGTCGAGGTCGTGGGAGGGAGGGGTGCAGCCTGCTCAGCAGCCAGGGCAGTACCTGTGGACCCTCCCACTGCTCAGGATCAGGTCCCCATAGTTGAGATCCCAGCGGGAGAGGCTCAGGCACCCGCAGTGCCCATTGTGATTCTGAGTTTTCAAGAGACCCTAGCCCAGATTTTGACGGTGTGCACCAGCCTGACACAGGTCGTTGCCATGCCTACTACTACTGCTACTTCTCAGGCTGGGGGAGGCACCCAAAATCCAGCTGCCCGGACACCTGAGCAGGTTACTCAGGGGCTTCAAACACTGGGGACAGTTCCAGTCCAGTCGGTTGCACCAGCCTAGGATTTTATGGTCCCAGCTTTGGCAGATGACGAGTAGCGTAGGTTAAATAGGTTTAGTAGACTCCAGCCTCCGATTTGTAGTGGTACTGAGAGCGAGGATACCCAGGCTTTTTGGACAAGTGTCAGAGGATCCATCGCACAACAGGGATACTGGAGGCTAGTGGGGTCCCATTTACTACCTTCCAGTTCGCAGGAGCTGCACTCGCTTGGTGGGAGGCCTATAAGAGGCGTAGACCTGCTGATGCAGCGCTCTTTACCTGACTTCAGGTCTCCATTCTATTCCTGGAAAAGTATATATTGCAGTCCCGCATGGAGGAGCTGCGTAGGGAGTTCGAGCAGTTGCGCCAGAAGGACATGACCGTGATGCAGTATGAGATGAGGTTCTCTGAGTTGGCCCGTCATGCTATTTGGCTAGTTCCCACGGATAGGGAGAGAATCAAGAGGTTTGTTTGATGACCTCACTTATCTGCTTCAGATATTTCTGACTAGGGAGAGGGTATCTGGCCCTTCTTTTGAGGAGGTGGTTGACATTGCCAGAGAGATTGAGTCAGTTTGCCGCCAGGAGCGGATCGAGAGGGAGGCCAAGAGGTCTCGAGGATCTGGGAGTTTTGGTTGGGTTCCTTCAGGGGGGCAGCTTCAGTTGGCAGAGGCCGTCCATTCAGGCAGGCTCAGCCAGGTCGCTCAGGTTATCATGGTGGATCAGTTGGTCAGGATCCTCATAGTTCGCATCAGGTGCACCCATCTTTCAGTGCCTTGCCAGCTCAGAGCTCATCTTGGGCACCATCAGTTCAGATTTCATCTATGCCTGGTTCTTCCAGTGATTATCCTGGTGCTAGAGGTTCCATTCAGTCCCCAGCGCCATTCTCCAAGAGAGGTTGCTTTGAGTGTGGAGATGTGGGCCATATTAAGAGGTTTTGTCCTCGTCTTTCAAGAGGTACTTATCAGCAGAGGAGTCAGCTCGCGGTTTCAGACTCAGTAGCTGAACCTCCTACCCAGGAAGCTAGAGGTGGCGGTCAGGCAGGTAGGGATCGCCCTAGAGGAGGAGGTCGATCCAGTGGTGATCAGGCCCGATTTTATGCATTTTCAGCCATACTGGATGAGATGGCTTCTGATGCCGTGGTCCCAGGTATTGTTTCGGTCTGTCACGAGAAGCATAAGTTTTTAATTGATTCCGGTTTTTCATATTCACATGTTCATCATATTTTAGCCCATTCTCTAGATACGCCCCGTGAGTCTTTTGTTACATCTGTTCCTGTGCTGGCCCTTGTGGGTGATGTTGTCTTTATGGACCGCGTGTTTTGGTCGTGTGTGGTACCTATTGGGGTTCTGGAGACCCGGGTGGATGTGCCATTTCTGAGTATGGTCGATTTTGACGTAGTTTGATCAGATAGATGATGATACTTTTAGGTATGACTTGATGTAGGTGTTTTGCACCGAATCGGATTGTTTGACTCCGTAGAGCTATTGTGAGGGTATCAGTTAATGGCTATTGGGTTTGTCTGTGCTCCGGGATGATCTAGGGGTTACCCGTCCCTGCTCTGGGAGCGGCGACTAGTTGGTTTTAGGCACACATGGTGCGGTTCTGTTGTGGTCATCTAGAGGGGTTGATTAAGGCAAAGTAGCTGGGTATCATAGAGTTTGGACGTATGAGTTGTGTTCTTTCAGATTCGTGTAATTTGTTTCAGGTGTATACGATGTGTGGAGGCGTGATTCTAATCTTGTAGATGAGTTCTGACGTGGAATTTGGGTTCTAAGGCGTATGAAATAGGTTGGATATAGTGTCATTCAAATGTCTTGTATTATTAGATCGATGCGGGGTAGGGTGACGTAGGGTCACCACGGGTGTGTGCATGGTAAGGTTATTCAGCGGTTGATGGCTTTTGGAACAACTCTTGGCACGTTCGAGGACGAACGTTTGTTTAAGAAGGGGAGAATGTAACGACCCGGTCGGTCGTTACGTAGAATCTGCATTTATATTTACTATTATTGCCTCTTCATAGCTTGGTTAAACTATTCTTGATGTGTTAGAGTTGGTAGGCTCGGAATCGGAATAATTATAATGAGAATTTAGTCACTTAGTCTTTAAAAATAGCCTTAGAGTTTCAAAAGTCAACTGAGAATTGACTTATTGGTAAACGACCTCGGAAGACGGATTTTATGGCTTGGGTAGCTTTGTTAGGTGATTTGGGACTTAGAAGTGTATTCGGAATATTTTTGTGAGGACCAGTGTGGAATTAGGCTTGAATTGGCAAAAGTTAGTTTATGGTGATTTCTGGTCAGCAGTGGAAAATAGGATATCGGGGTCGGAATGGAATTCTGGAAGTTGGAACAGGTTCGTAATGTCATTTTGGATATGTCTGCAAAATTTCAGGTCAATCGGAGTTGTTTTGAATAGTTCGGCATCGTTGGTGGATTTTAAAAACTTCAAAGTTCTTAGGCTTGAATTTGATGTGATTTTGGTGATTTGATGTTATTTTTAGTGTTTCGGGAGTGCAACTAAGTTTGAATGATCATATATGCTATATGGGTATATTTTGTTGGGGTCCCAAGGGGCTCGGGATTGATTTCAGATAGTTAACGGGAAGTTCAGAGTTGGAAATTTGCAGCAAACAACTACTGGTGTGAATTCACTGTTGTTTCCGCACCTGCGGATGTTTGATCGTAGGTGCGAGCCCGCAGGAGCGGAATGTGTGTCGAAGGTGCGGAGTTAGGCCATTTAATAAAAAGTCGCAGGTGCGGTTGATTTGACTGCAGGTGCGAGACATGGGACGCAGGTGCGGAACCCCTGGGCAGAAAGTATAAAATAAAACCCTCCGCGACCATTACACCTTTTAACACCGTTTTCGAACAGGAAAAGAGCTTGGCGGAGATTTTTGAAGAGGAAAAATCAGTGTTCTTCGTTGAGGTAAGTATTTTGGACCTTAAAACTCGATTATAGGTGATTAAGGAACATAATCTCAGTGTTTAATTCATGAAAAATCAGTAGAAAAAGGTGGAGTTAGGGCTTTAGATTATGAGACTTTTAGGGGTCAATTTGAGGGGTCATACGAACTCCGATTTTAGCATTCTTTATATGTACGGACTCGTGAGATGATGAAGAACAGTTTGATATAAAATTTTTCGAGTTCCGAGATGCGGGATCGGGGGTCGGGTTTTGGCTAATTTCGGGTTTTGACCTAAATTTCGTACTTTTCAATTGGAATTCATTCCTTAAGCATACTTTGATGATAAAAATCTGAACTTGGTAGATTTGGAGCACTCAGAGGCCGAATTTAGAGGCAAAGGCACTGCTGAATATTATTTTAGCCGGTGTTGAGGTAAGTAACGTTTCCAAACTTGGTTCTGAGGGTTCGAAACCCCGAGCTAAATGATTTATGACTATAATTTAGGTGACACACATGCCAAGTGACGGGCGTGCAGGCGTGCACCGAGTATTTGTGGCCTGGCTCATCCCATGGCACCGCTTAGTGATGATTTCCTAATGATATCTGTGCTTCTGTTAATGTGGTAATTGTGAACCTGTTAGAAATCATGTTAAGTGTAAATGCTAGGCTTCATGCCGCAATGCTGAGACCCGAGTGGTTGTATATTACTGTCTCATTTTGTGATTAACTGATTCCATATACTCAGTCCTGTTATAGCATACCACTTCATATCTTAGTCTCAGTATTGTTAATTATATGCATACTTATCATTGTGTTGGGCTGATGGAGGCATCTGTGATCCATGTGAGTGAGACTGAAGAGTAATGACTGAGTGAGGTCGAGAGCCTGTTATTGAGACAGTTATGAGATCGGAATGCACACACAACGATATTAAATCATGCTTTTGTTGGATTGATATGGCGCTTGGGCCACTAGGGCGTCTCCGGAGTCTTTACACCCCCAGTGAGCGCATTAATGTGGGGGATGGATCTTCCCTGGACATGGATCTTGTCCGAAGTGGATGTTATGTGAGGGATGGATCGTCCCTGGACATGGATCTTGTCCGAATGTTGTATTCCGGAGATGGACTTTCTCCGTGGGGCTGGATTGACCTTTTTCCTCAGTACGGAGTGATTACGGTCACCAATGATTACGTACATTCCAGAATGGACTTTTCCCTGGGCCTGAGAGCCATATACGGTACTGAGTGGAATGCTGTGTGAGGGTTGTGAGCACTATGTGCATATCCACATTGGTTTCATAAATCTATTTTATGATGGCATGTAGAGTATACTGGCATACTTGGCATATTTACTCATCCTGATAAACTGTTAGCATGTCTAAATTCTGTATATTGTTTATTGTATAATTTTGAGGTTTTGTCCGTCACTACTTCTCAGCCCATAGTTTGGGTTCGTTACTTCTGAGTTGGTGTACTCACGTTACTCCCTGCACCTTGTGTGCAGATCCAGGTACACCGAGACCCGGTAGTGGATATTGAGCAGCTGTCAGAGTTTTCAATGGAGTTGTCGAGGTAGCAGCTGGCGATCGCGACCTCGTCTTCTCTTCCTTATTCCACCTGTTGCACTTATTTTGAGACTACGTTGTCTATTTATTCATTCTTTATTTTTTTTATTATAGCATCTCATGACTGAGTGACACCGGATCCGGGGTTGGAGATTTTAATCTTTGCTTTAAATATTGTTTAAACTTCAGACTCTTAGTATTATCAATAAATTCGTTTAAAAATCGCATTTTTACTGGAAAGTGAATTTAGCTTAGAAACAAAGGGGCCGCTTGCCTGGTTCCATGACAGGCGCCATCACGACTCCGAAATCGGGTCGTGACATTGTCACCTGTAGTACCTTATAGTCATTGTATTTTTTAATCTAGTATTTTTTATGGCAGTGTGTATCACTATATATCATTGTATATCATGTCATCTGTTTATTGATGGAAAAGTTTATATCCTTGTCACAGGTGTAACACTCCATACATTCAGACTAG
Organism: Nicotiana paniculata; assembly: GCA_005239505.1. Taxonomy (NCBI): domain Eukaryota; kingdom Viridiplantae; phylum Streptophyta; class Magnoliopsida; order Solanales; family Solanaceae; genus Nicotiana; species Nicotiana paniculata. Next base: position 16,827 of record ML320349.1, read on the forward strand.
GTGTGGATATGTTAAATGGGTATTAATTTAATATTTTAGACATGAGCAATTCTATTGGGATGAGTATGGGTGGAAATAGTTATTTTGGAATCAAGACGGAGAGTGAGGTGCATAAGATTCGATAAAATCGATTGAGTTTACAAATGGTTTGTCTTGAATCAGGATTTTAGAGAAAATGTGTAAGGAATTTGGGAAAACTAAAAACATAAATGTTGTAGGCCTTTGAAATAGGTTTCCAAAAATATATTGTAGAGACCTAACATATCTCTGCGCAAAAAGTTATATGTGTTTTACAGAGCAGTGTGCAATATGCACGTTCAGGTGCGCGAGGGTGCACCCAGGTGGTCATATTTAAAGCCTTACTTCGTCTCCCACATCCCAAAACCCAAAAACTTGCTCTATAGAAGAAAGATCTCAAGAACCTAACTCCTTAAAGGTTCCTCCACCATCCAAGGTAAGTTACAATAGAGATTCTAAGTTGATTTCAGTTCTCCAACACCTTATTAACATGGGTAAACCTTCCAAATCATTAGATATTTATTGGGGAATCATTGTTGAGAGAAGAAACCCCGGAACTCGAATTCAAGAGGATTAAACTTAAAAAAGGTAATGTCTTCACCCTCTAATTGATTATACCATTGGAGTAATGATTATAGAATCTATGTTCATGAGATATGAGTTGATGGATTTGATAGAAAATCATGAACAATTATAGGTTTGGTTTGTTGATTGTTGACCATTGGTTAATGGTGTTGTTTATCTTATGGGTGAAGAAGAATTATATTGATTATAAGAAATTTGAGATTTTAAAATTTATCTAGGAGCAATAGAATGTTGGGTGTATAAACACAATTAATAAGGCTATGAAGCTTTATGCCACCAAGTGTTTGAGAAAATACCTAAGTGACCAAAACATGAGTATTATTGCTAATATGGAATCCGTTTGACTTTGTATTGATATAGATTAAAGTTGAAAGGGTTAGCGAATATTGTACTACGCTTAATAGCGGGAAGTTAAGGTATGTGAGGCTAAATCTCTATGTTTGGGAATGTTAATAATTCTCCCTACACCATGTTTCTTTTGCGATGTTACTAATTGACTTAGAAGTATAGTTAAGGCTAGTTCCTCGAGTAGTTGCAGAACTTCTATTATCTATCTCCATAATTCATTCATGACTTTTATTTGGAACGTTGTGAGCTTAGTGCGTAATCAATATAGACTTGGGTTTGATGCCCATGGGTCTCAGTCTAGATTACTCAGCATGTCATAAACATTTGAAGTTTCAATTTTCATAATCAGTTCAACAATACTAGTCTTATTAAGTATTCTAGTATCATGTAACTCAATATGATTCAGTATTTCAGCATCACATAATGCAGTATGATTCTCAGTTCATGAATTTAAATCCCTGAATGTTGAACACCTATATTTGAGACTGAGGTTGTAGTTTATATGCTTTATGCATGTTTGGGCCCGAGTCTGTAATTTATGCTTTATGTATGTTTGGGCATGAGGCTGTAGTTGATTCTTTATGCATTTTCGGGCCTCAGGCCATAGTTATGTATACGTATACTTGGGCTTGAGGTCGTAGCTTGTGCACATATATTGGGCTCGAGGCCGTAATTTATTCAGATAAGCAGACTGTTAATTATTCAGAAGATGGATTATTCATGTCCTTACTTCCTTTGTTCAGTTCGGTTATCCGTTATCATTTCAGTTATGAGTTATCATTTCAGTTATCAGTTCAATTATCAAATATCAGTTATCAATTATCAGCTATCATTCCAGCTTAAGTTTCATTAGTTATCAATTATCAATTCTTAGTTTCAGTTTCAGCATTAATAATTCTTTCTTTCAGTTGCCTTACATACCGGTGCAATTCAAATGTACTGACGTCCCTTTTGCCCAGGGCCTGCATCTCACGATGCAGATAATAATTTACAGGTTGGCGATTCAGAGCGCTAGGATTCTCGTATCAGTTATTTGGTGATCCCCAGTTCTTTCGGGGCATTATCATTACCTTACAGTGTTCAGTATTTTCAGATAGTGAGTGTTTTTAGTATTTTATTAGAGGCTTAATAGACTAGAGTAACAGTTAGACAGAGTCGCAGACTTTCCATGTTAAGCTATGTTGGCTCCAAATATGTTTCCGAATTGTATTAGTATTTCCACACTTTGATTTATATCATCCAAACTTTCAGTATATCAGCATGTGTTAGTTTATCTTCCACATTCAGTATGTTATGATATCACATGTTGATTCAACCAGTCAGTTGGTTCGCTCGATCGCATGTTGTCAGGCACCGGGTGCCGTGTTACGTCCAGGCCAAGGTTCAGGGCGTGACAATAGGTACTGCCTATTTGTGTTTTTTAAGTCTCCGAGCCTGAAAAAAAGAAAACTTTTCAAGGTCAGAAATTTCAGCAAACTGCACTCATGCCCGCTGAAAGAAAGATCTTACACACAATGTCAAACTACTACAAAACTCATCGGAAGACTTCTGATAGACAAGTATAAAGATCCAAAAATAATATACACTGCTAATGAAATAATTGGAGACATGAACATGTAGTATAGTCTTAATGTGACATATATGCAAGTATGAAGATCTAAGAAATATGCAGTTCAACTACTGAGAGGGAACCCGAGAGAATCATATGAAAAACTGCCAAGCTACTTTTATATGCTGGTTCTTACAAATCCTATGTCGGTGGTAAGTTTGAAAAAAATAGAGGAAGACCTGTTCATGTATGCTTTTGTTGCACTATATCCATCTATAAAAGGACGAAAATATTTCAAATCAGTTGTTGTTGTAGACGGAACCGTTCTTAAATCGACATATAGAGGAACATTATTGATAAAATCCACACAAGATCCGACAGGTATTGTAAATGAGGTTGCATTTACTTTTGCTGTTGCTACATTTTACCTGTTAATTTCTTTGTAGCAGTTATTGATTTTCTTTAATGGAATTTACCTGTTTATTTTAAATTGTGATAATGAAATAATTGAATTGTTTTACTTAGATCGTCACTACTGCTCAGTTCCTTAATTATTTCTATTACTACTGAGTCGGTTGTACTCATACTACACCCTGCACTTTATGTGCAGATCCGGGTGAGTTAGAGGGCGGTGAATGTTGAGTTCAGGCCGGCTATCTTTGGAGACTACAAGGTAGTTGCTAGCGTCCGCAGGACCTTGTTACTGCTTTTATCATCTATTTCTTCTCTTGGACAGTTAGACAGTTTATATATATCTTAGTTCATAGATTTAGACGCTCGTGACTTAGTGACACCCCGATGTTTGGGTCTCATTTCTGTATTTTCAATATTATATTTAGAGTTGATTTAGTTTATGAAAAGTTTAAATGTTGGAAATGTTTTATTAATTTCTTATAATCGATTTAGTAGTAATATTTTGGGAAATAGGCTTTCCTTGTAACACGATAGGTGCCATTACGACCATGGTTAGATTTGGGGTCGTGACAGAACCTTTCTTAAATCGACATAGAGAGGAACATTATTGATAACATCCACACAAGATCCAGCAGGTAAAAATAACATTATTGATATATATATATATATATATATATATATATATATATATATATATATATATATATATATATATATATATACACACTGTATATATATATACACACGCACATATGTTTATATGATTCAATTTATCAGGTAGTATCATACCACTCACATATGCCATAGTAGATTAAGAGAATAATGCTTCCTGGGAGTGGTTTTTCTTAAGGTTCAATGATGAATTTGGGGAAAGGAAGGGAATATGCATAGTCACAAACATGCATGAAGGCATTAAAAATTCAGCGGCAATATTGTATCCACAAGTACCTCACCGTGCCGCCTTTATATGAAATCTATGGAATAATGTAAAAAAAAATTACAAGAAGAACGATTTGCGGCTCAAAGACGTATTCTTTGCTATGACCAAAGCATACATAGTTGAAAATTTTGATTACCACATGGAAGAGGTAGAGAGAAATGATAAGAGGTTCAAATATTACTTAATCAATGTTGGGTATGAAAGATGGTCCAAAGCACATTCCACTATCAACATAACACTGGCAATGATTTCAAACATTGCAGAGTCGCTCAATGCAACGCTCAAGGATGCTAGGGAACTCCCAGTACTGCCTTTGCTGGAGACAAAAGAATGCAATAGAGTCATTTACTGATTTTGAAAAAAATATGATACAATGCTGATGGAAAATCTCGAATTGTCACATCGGATGGAGGTATCACTAGAATCTGTAGATACTTGTGCACTTGGCAGTAAAGGAAAAATTCTATTTTAAGGTGCATAGATCAAGTGAAAGCAGGTATCAAAATATTTATTGTATAATTATGTATCGCAATGTATATTGTAGTAGATATTACAAGCATAATTATGAAAAAAATAAGTTGTTGCTTGTAAGTATGTTGTTGTACACTTTTAAGTTGTGGTTTTCACCGTGTAGTACCGTATAGTCATTGTATTTTTTAATCTAGTATTGTTGATGGCAGTGTGTATCACTATATATCATTGTATTTCATTTCATCTGTTTATTGATGGAAAAGTTTATATCTTTGTCGTAGGTGTAACACCCCGTACATTCAGATTAGGTGTGAATATGTTAAATGGGTATTAATTTAATATTTTAGACAAGTGAAGTTATATTGGGATGAGTATAGGTGAAAATAGTTATTTTGGAATCAAGACGGAGAGTGAGGTGCATAAGATTCGATAAAATCGACTGAGTTTACAAAAGGTTTATCTTGCAGCAAAATGTAGTGAAAACCTATAAGGAATTTGGGAAAACTTAAAACATAAAAGTTGTAGGCCTTTAAAATATATTTCCAACAATATATTGTAGATATCGAACGGATCTTTTTGCAAAAGGTTATGTGAGTTTTACAAAACAGTGCACAATATGCATGTTCAGGTGCGCGGTCAGGCCTTCAGGTGCGCGGGTGCACCCGAGTGGTCATTTTTAAAGCCCTATTTCGTCCCCCAAATCCCAAAACACAAAAACTTACTCTTGAAAAGGAAGCTCTCAAGAACCTAACTCCTTAAAGGTCCCTCCACCATCCACGGTAATATCTAATGGTGATTCTAAGTTGATTTCAGTTCCCCAACACCTTATTAACATGGGTAAAGCCTCCAAATAATTAGATATTCTATTGGAGCATAATTGTTTAGAGAAGAAACCCTATAACTCGAATTCAAGAGGATTGAACTTCAAAAAGGTAATGTCTTCACCCTCTAATTGATTATACCATTGGAGTAATGATTTGTAACGACCCGGCCGGTCGTTCTGAGAGTTTAGCCCGTTTCCCCCATTTCTGCTTCATTGCTTGTGTGGTTCATCTCTTTTGTGTGATGTTGGGTTTGTTGGCTCGGGTTCAGAGTGGTCATGGTGAGAAATGAGACACTTAGTCTCTTAAGTTGGCCTTATAGTTAGAAAAGTCAACCGGAAGTTGATTATTGGGTGAACGACCTCGGAATGTAGATATTTTGGCTCGGATAGCTTCATTAGGTGATTTGGGACTTAGGGGTGTGTTCAGAATGTGGTTTTGATGTCCGGAGTAGAACTAGGCTTGAATTGGCGAAATTGAGTTTTTGGCGATTTCCGGTCGGTAGTGGAAAATTAGCTATCGGGGTCGGAATGGAATTCTGAAAGTTGGAGCAGGTTCTAGTGTCATTCTGGATGTGTGCAAAACTTTTTAGATCATTCGGACGAGGTTTGGTTAGTTTCGGCATCATTGGTGAATTTCAGAAGTTTGAATATCTTTAGGCTTGAATCATGGTTGATTTGGTTCTTCGATGTTATTTTGGATTTTCCGAGAGTTTGCCTCGGGTTGAGTTCGGATGGGTAATGACATGTTTTTTGGCATTTTAGAGTTACTGGTGTGAAGCTTTCTAGTGTTTCCGCACCTACGGATAGGGAACCGCAAGTGCGGAACCACAGAAGCGGAAATGGGATCGCAGATGCGGAGTTGGGCCCTCAGGAGGAAAATCGCAGAGGCGATTGTGGGGAGGCATATGCGGGACCGTACGTGCGATGCCTGGGCCGCAGATGCGGGAATTCGGGGCCATTAATGAAATCGCAGATGCGATTGTCTGGGCCGCAGAAGCGGTCCGCAGATGCAGAAAAATGGGCCGCAGGTGCGAGATGGCTGGGCAGAAAGTATATAAGGAGGACTTAGCGAATTTTGGTCATTCTTCCACCATTTTTATACGGGTTTGAAACTTTTTGAAGGGTTTTGAAGGAGGAAATCAAGAGAACTTCGTGGAGGTAAGATTTTTGAACCAAAAACTCATTTATATATGACTAATGGACTGATTAGTGGTGAAATTGTGGGAAATTAGTACCTAAAATTGGGTAATTAGGACTTGTAATTAGAGACTTTAAAATGGGGATTTGAGGGGCCATTTGAGGTCCGATTTGATGTTCTTGGTAAGTATAGAATCGTGGGAGGATGAGGATTCTCGTGATATAAATTTTATCGCATTCCGAGACGTGGGCTCGGGGGTCGGGTTTGGCCAATTTCGGGATTTTTGGGTGAATTAGATAATTTTCGAGTGGGCTTCATTTGTTAGCATATATTAATGATGTAAATCCGTTTTTTGGTAGATTTGGAGCAATCAGAGGATGATTCTAGAGGCAAAGGCATTGAGGTCTAGGATTGTAGCCGGTTTTGAGGTAAGTAATGTTTCCAAACTTGGTTCTGAGGGTTCGAAACCTCGAGCTATATGGTTTATGACTATAATTGAGGTGATGGACATGCCAAGTGGCAGGCTTGCAGGCGTGAACCGAGTATTTGTGGCCTGGTTCATCCCATGGCATTGTCTAGTAGCTATTACTGATCGATATTCGCACTTCTATTAATGTGGTAATTGTGAACCTGTTAGAAATCATGTTAAGTACAATTGCTAGGCTTCACGCCGAAAATGCTGAGACCCGAGTGGTCGTATATTATTGTCTGATTTTGTGATTTATTTGATTCCATATACTTAGTCCTGTTATAACATATTATTTCATACCTCAGTCTCAGTATTGTTAATTATATGCATATTTATCATTGTTTCGGGCTGATTTATGCATCTGTGATCCATGTGAGTGAGACTGGAGAGTAATGACTGAGTGAGGCCGAGAGCTCGTTATTGATACAGTTATGAGATCGGACTGCACGCTGCAACGATACTTAAATCATGCCTTCGTTGGATTGATATAGAGCTTGGGCCACTAGGGCCCCTCCGGAGTCTTTACACCCCCAATGAGCGCATTGATATTTGAGGGGTGGATCTTTCCTGGGCATGGATCTTGTTCGAAGTTGAGGTTATGCGAGGGATGGATCGTCCCTGGACATGGATCTTGTCCGAGTGTGGTGTTCCGGAGATGGACCTTCTCCGTGGGGCTGGATTAGCCTTTTTCCTCAGTACTGAGTGACTACGGTCACCGATGATTATGTACATTCCGGGATGGACTTTCCCTGGGCCTGAGAGCCATATACGGTACTGAGTTGACTGCTGTGTGAGGGTTGTGAGCACTATGTGCATATCCACACTGGTTTCATACTTTTTTTTATGATGGCATGTAGAGTATACTGGCATACTTGGCGTATTTACTCATTCTGATAAACTGTTAGCATGTCTAATTTCTGTATACTGTCTATTGTAAATTTTGAGGTTTAGTCCGTCACTACCTCCCAGCCTATAGTTTGGGTTCATTACTTCTTAGTTGGTGTACTCACGTTACCTCCTGCACCTTGTGTGTAGATCCAGGTACACCGGGACCCGGTAGTGAATACTGAGCAGCTGTTAGAGTTTCATCGGAGTCGTCGACATAGCAGCTGGTAATCGCGACCTTGTCTTCTCCTTCTTTATCCTCCTGTTGCACTTTTATTTTTACGAACTATGTTGTTTATTCCCGCATTTCCGTTTTTTTCATTATGATGTTATAGTAGCTCGTGATTGAGTGACACTAGATCCGGGGTTGGTTTTGGAATTATTCTTTAAATGTTATCTTAAGTTTTCAGACGGATTATTATCAGTATTAAATTTTAAAATTTAAAATTTTCTGGAAAGTAAAGTTAGATTCAACGAAATGTGTGGCTTGCCTAATTCCACGACAGGCGCCATCACGACTAAGGATTTGGGGTCGTGACAAATTGGTATCATATCTCTAGGTTACATAGGTCTCGTGATTCATGAGAAGGTTTAGTAGAGTCTTGCGGATCGGTACGGAGACGTCTGTACTTATCTTCGAGAGGCTACAGAACCCTTAGGAAAAATCTCTTATTCTTAAATTCTGTCGTGCGAATCTGTTGATTTATGGAACTAAACTTCTGTTGTGTCATTCTCTCACAGATGGTGAGGACTCGCGCTACCGATCGGGGTGATCAGACACTTGCTGGATTTGCGAGGGGTCGAGGCCATGGCCGAGGGAAGGGAGCAGGACGCGCAGCAGTCGGTTGCCCCAACCTAGGATTTTGTGGTCCCAGCTTTGGCAGATGACGAGCAACGCAGGTTGGAGAGATTTAGTAGACTTCAGCCACCGATTTTCAGTGGTACTGAGGGCGAGGATGCCCAGGGCTTTTTGGACAAGTGTTAGAGGATTCTTTGCACAACAGAGATATTGGAGGCCAGTAGGGTCCCATTTACTACCTTCCAGTTCTTAGGAGCTGCACTCGCTTAATGGGAGGCCTATGAGAGGCGTAGACATGTTGATGCAGCGCCTCTTACCTAGCGTCAGTTCTTCATTCTGTTCCTGGAGAAGTATATATCGCAGTCCCGTAGGGAGGAGCTGCGCAGGGAGTTCGATCAGTTACGTCAGGGGGAATGACCATGATGCAATATGAGATGAGGTTCTTCGAGTTGGCCTGTCATGCTATTTGGCTTGTTCCCACGGATAGGGAGAGGATTAGGAGGTTCGTTGATGGCCTCACTTATCAGCTTCGGATTTTTCAAACCAGGGAGAGGGTATCTGACGCTTGTTTTGAGGAGGTGGTTGACATTGCCAGAGAGATTGAGTCAGTTTGCCGCCAGGAGCGAATCGAGAGGGAGGCCAAGAGGTCTCAAGGATCTGGGAGTTTTGGTGGGGTCTCTTCAGGGGGAAGCCTCAGCCCGGAAGAGGCCGTCCATTCAGGAAGGCTCAGCCAGGTCGCTCTAGGTTATCGTGGTGGATCAGTTGGTCATGATCCTCACAGTTTGCATCAGATGCACCCATATTTCAATGCCCTGCCAGCTTAGAGTTCATCTTGGGAACCATCGGTTCAGGGTTCATCTATGTCTGGTTCTTATAGTTGTTATCCTTGTGCTAGGGGTTCCCTTCAGTCCTAGTGCCCTTCTCCGAGAGGGGTTGCTTTGAGTTTGGAGATGTGGGCCATATCAAGTGGTTTTGTCCTAGTTTTTGTGAGAGGTACTTATCAGCTGAGGAGTCAACCCGCGGCTCAGACCCAGTTGCTGCACCACCCGCCCAGGTAGCTAGAGGTGGGGGTCGGGTAGTTAGGGGTCTCCCTAGAGAGGGAGGTCGATCCAGTGGTGATCAGGCCATGTTTTATGCACTTTCACCCAGACCGAATGCAATGGCTTCTGATGCCGTGATCCCAGGTTTAGTTTCAGTCTATCACGAGATGCTTCCATTTTTATTTGATTTCGGTTTTTCATATTCACATGTTCATCATATTTTAGCCCATTCTCTGGATACGCCCCGTGAGTCTTTTGTTACATCTGTTCATATGCTCGCCCTTGTGGGTGATGTTGTTGTTACAGACCGCGTGTGTCGGTCGTGTGTGGTAACTATTGGGGGTCTTGAGTCCCGAGTGGATGTGCCATTTCTGAGTATGGTCGGTTTCAATGTAGTTTGATCAGATAGATGATGATACTTTTAGGTATGACTTGATGTAGGTATTTTGCACCGAATCAGATTGTTTGGCTCCGTAGAGCTATTGCGAGGGTGTCACTTAATGGCTATTGGGTTTATCTGTGCTACGGGATGATCTAGGAATTACCGTCCCTGCTTCGGGGAGCAGCAATTCTTTGGTTGTAGGCACATATGGTGCGGTTCTGTTATGGTCTTCTAGCGGAGTTTGATTAAGGTAAAGTAGATGAGTATTATAGGGTTTGGACGTATGGGTTGTGTTCTTTCAGATTCCAGTGGCATGGCACCGTCCGATTTCCCATGGTTATGGTAATGCACTTGGAATAGTTGATATCGGTTTCACGTGGCTTTTTATGTTTTTAGCAAGACTAAGCGAGGGGTATTATACGGACCAACATTCAGATAGGGTTCACGCAGTGCAGCGGAGTATGTTAAATAGGATCCTTCTGTGTAGGATTTGTGTGTTTGGTTCTGCGGTATGTGAGGAATTCTTAGCAGTGCGTTGTGGTATTACCCGTTAATAATGAGAGACAATTTTCTTATTTAGTGTCATTTTTCATGTTAGATTACATTTGGGGTGTTGTTTATTGGTGCACGGACTGCACGAGTTATGGATTTAAGTGGTATTGATGTGTCCTTTTACTGGAGTGGTTGTGACAGATGAGAGGAGGTCAGCAAACCTAAAATGGGTATTACCAGATCTGGTTACGAAATATTTGGGAGGAGATTTGACACTGATCGGCTGAGAAGTTTTGCTATATTTTCTATCAAAGGGAGAGAGTTCTATTACTTGTTGATATGACGAATGGTTATGGGTTTCTGCGTGTTTCTCTCATCATTGGCAGTATATTAAGGTGTTATCACGTATATCTGTTCGATGTCGGGTTTATTACCGGAATTTGGGTGGCTTGGGTGTCTGTTGTGATTTGAGCTTATCGTTAGGAGTGTTCGAGATAGGTGATATATCATGTGACTTCGTCTTGAGTTATGACTCTGGTTGGATACAACATGTTCAGACATATACAGTGTGTGGAGGCGTGATTCTTATATTGTAGACAAGTTCTGATGTGGAACTTAGGATCTAAGGCGTATGGATTAGGTTGGATATAATGGCATTCAAATGTGTGGTGTTATTAGATCGATGCGGGGCAGGGTGACGTGGGGTCATCCCCGGGTATGTGCATCGTAAGGTTATTCAGCGGTTTGATGGCTTTTGGAACAACTCTTCGCAAGTTCGAGGACGAACATTTGTTTAAGAGGGGGAGAATGTAACAACCCGGCCGGTCGTTCCAAGAGTTTAGCCCGTTTCCCCCATTTATACTTCGTTGCTTGTGTGGTTCATCTCTTTTGTGTGGCGTTGGGTTGGCTGGCTCGGGTTTAGAGTGGTCATGGTGAGAAATGAGACTTAGTCTCTTAAGTTGGCCTTATAGTTAGAAAAGTCAACCGGAAGTTCACTATTGGGTAAACGACCTCGGAATTTAGATTTTACGGCTCAGATAGCTTCGTTAGGTGATTTGGGACTTAGGGGTGTGTTCGGAATGTGGTTTGATGTCCGGAGTAGAATTAGGCTTGAATTGGCGAAATTGAGTTTTTGGCGATTTTCGGTCGACAGTGGAAAATTAGCTATCGGGGTCAGAATGGAATTCCGAAAGTTGTAGCAGGTTCATAGCATCATTCTGGATGTGTTTGCAAATATTTAGATCATTCGGACGAGGTTTGGTTAGTTTCGGCATCGTTGGTAAATTTCAGAAGTTTGAATATTTTTAGGCTTGAATCATGGGTTGATTTGGTGTTTCGATGTTATTTTGGGTGTTCCGAGAGTTCGACTAAGTCCGAGTTATCATTTATGACTTGTTTGTATTTTTGGTTGGGGTCCCGAGGGCCTCGGGTTGAGTTCGGATGGGTAACGACATGTTTTTTGGCATTTTGGAGTTGCTGGTGTGAAGCTTTCTGGTGTTTCCGCACCTGTGGATAGGGAACCGCAGGTGCGAGACCACAGAAGCGGAAATGGGATCGCGGATGCGGAGTTGAGCCCTTAGGAGGAAAACCGTAGATGCGGTTGTGAGGACACATCTACAGGACCTCATGTGCGATGCCTAGGCCGCAGATGCGGGAAAATGGGGACATTAATGAAACCGCAGATGCGGTTGTCTGGGCCGCAAAAGCGGTCCGCAGATGCAGAAAAGTGGGCCGCATATGCGAGATGGCTGTGCGGAAAAAATATAAGGAGGACTTAGCGAATTTTGGTCATTCTTCCACCATTTTTATACGAATTTGAAGCTTTTTGAAGGAGGAAATCAAGAGAACTTCGTGGAGGTTAGATTTTTGAACCAAAAACTCGTTTATATATGATTAATGAACTGATTAGTGGTGAAATTGTGGGAAATTAGTACCCAAAATTGGGTAATTAGGGCTTGTAATTAGAGACTTTAAAATGGGGATTTGAGAGGCCATTTGAGGTTCGATTTTGATGTTCTTGGTATGTATAGACTCGTGGGAGGATGAGGATTCTCATGATGTTAATTTTATCAGATTCCGAGACGTGGTCCCAGGGGTTGGGTTTGGCTAATTTCGAGATTTTTGAGTGAATTTGATAATTTTCCAGTGGGGTTCGTTCCTTAGCATATATTAATGATGTAAATGCAATTTGTGGTAGATTTGGAAAAATCAGAGGACGAGTCTAAAGGCAAAGGCATTGAGAGCTAGGATTGTAGCCGGTTTTGAGGTAAGTAACGTTTTCAAACTTGGTTCTGAGGGTTTGAAACCCCGAGCTATATGATTTATGACTATAATTAAGGTGACGGACATGCCAAGTGGTGGGCGTGCCGGCGTGCACCGAGTATTTGTGGCCTGGCTCATCCCATGGAATTGTCTAGTAGCTATTACTGATCGATATCCGCACTTCTATTAATGTGGTAATTGTGCACCTGTTAGAAATCATGTTAATATAAATGCTAGGCTTCACGCCGAAAATGCTGAGACCCGAGTGGTCGTATATTACTGTCTCATTTTGTGATTTATTTGATTCCATATACTCAGCCCTGTTATAGCATATCATTTCATACCTCAGTCTCAATATTGTTAATTATATGCATTTTTATCATTGTTTCGGGCTGATTTATGCATATGTGATCCATGTGAGTGAGACTGGAGAGTAATGACTGAGTGAGGACGAGAGCCTATTATTGAGAAAGTTATGAGATCGGACAGCACACCGCAATGATACTTAAATCATGCCTTCGTTGGCTTGATATAGCACTTGGGCCACTAGGGCCCCTCCGGAGTCTTTACACCCCCAGTGAGCGCATTGATATTTGAGGGGTAGATCTTCCATGGGCATGGATCTTGTCCTAAGTTGAGGTTATGTGGGATGGATCATCCTTGGACATGGATCTTGTCCGAGTGTGATGTTCCGGAGATGGACCTTCTCCGTGGGGCTGGATTGTCCTTTTTCCTCAGTACTGAGTGACTACAGTCACCGATGATTATGTGCATTCCGGGATGGACTTTCCCTGGGTCTGAGAGCCATATACGGTACTGAGTTGACTGCTGTGTGAGGGTTGTGAGAACTATGTGCATATCCACACTGGTTTCATACTTTATTTTATGATGGCATGTAGAGTATACTGGAATACTTGGCGTATTTACTCATTCTGATAAACTGTTAGCATGTCTAATTTCTGTATACTGTCTATTGTAAATTCTGAGGTTTAGTCCGTCACTACCTCTCAGCCCATAGTTTGGGTTCGTTACTTCATATTTGGTGTACTCACGTTAACCCCTGCACGTTGTTTGCAGATCCAGGTACACCCGGACCCGGTAGTGGATACTGAGCAGCTGTCAGAGTTTCATCGGAGTCATCGAGGTAGCAGCTGGCGATCGCGACCTTGTCTTATTCTTCTTTATCCTCATGTTGCACTTTTATTTTTACCAACTATGTTGTCTATTCCCACATTTTCTTTTTTTCCCATTATGATGTGGTAGTAGCTCGTGACTGAGTGACACTAGATCCGGGGTTGGTTTAGGAATTGTTCTTTAAATGTTGTTTTAAACTTTCAAACAGATTATTATCAGTATTAAATTTTAAAATTTAAAATTTTCTAGAAAGTATTGTTAGATTCAACAAAATGTGTGGCTTGTCTAATTCCAGGACAGGCGCCATCACGACTAAGGATTTGGGGTCGCGACAAATTGGTATCAGAGATCTAGGTTACATAGGTCTCACCAGTCATGAGCAGGTTTAGTAGAGTCTTGCAGATCGGTACGGAGACGTCTGTACTTATATTTGAGAGGCTACACAACCCTTAGGAAAAATCTCTCATTCTTAAATTCTGTCGTGCGAATCTGTTGATTTATGGAACTAAACTTCTGTTGTTTCATTCTCTCACAGATGGTGAGAACTCGCGTACCGATCAGGGTGATCAGACACTAGCTGGATTGGCAAGGGGTCGAGGCCGTGGTCGAGGCCATGGCCGAGGGAAGGGTGTAGGCCGTGCAGCAGACGGGACAACACCTGTGGACCCTCCTACTATTCAGAACCAGGTTCACGCTGTCGAGATTCCAACGGGACAGGCTCAGGCACCGACAGTGCCTATTGTGATTTCGGGTCTTCAGGAGACCCTTGCTCAGATTCTGACTGTGTGCACCAGTCTTGCACAAGCAGTCACTACGTCTACTACTGCCGCTACTTCTCAGGCCGGGGGATGTACTCAAACTCTAGCTGCCTGGACATTTGAGCAGGTTACCCAGGGGCTTCAGACACCAGGGGCAGCTCCAGTCTAGTCGGTTGCCCCAGCTCAGGATTTTGTGCTCCCAGCTTTGGCAAATGACGAGCAGCGCAGGTTGGAGAGGTTTAGTAGACTTCAGCCTCCGATTTTCAGTGGTACTGAGGGCGAGGATGCCCAGGGCTTTTTGGACAAGTGTTAGAGTATTCTTCGCACAACAGGGATATTGGAGGCCAGTGGGGTCCCATTTACTACCTTCCAGTTCTCAGGAGCTGCATTCGCTTAGTGGAAGGCCTATGAGAGGCGTAGACCTGTTGATGCAACGCCTCTTACCTAGCGTCAGTTCTCCATTCTGTTCCTGGAGAAGTATATATCGCAGTACCATAGGAAGGAGCTGCGCAGGGAGTTCGAGCAGTTGCGTTAGGGGGACATGACCATGATGCAGTATGAGATGAGGTTATGCGAGTTGGCCCGTCATGCTATTTGGCTAGTTCCCACGGATAGGGAGAGGATCAGGAGGTTCGTTGATGGCCTCAATTATCAGCTTCGGATTTTTCAAACTAGGGAGAGGGTATCTGCCGCCAGTAGCGAATCGAGAGGGAGGTCAAGAGGTCTTGAGGATCTGGGAGTTTTGGTGGGGTCCCTTCAGAGGGCAGCCTCAGCCCGAGTGAGGCCGACCATTGAGGCAGGCTCAGCCAGGTCACTAAGGTTATCGTGGTGGATCAGTTGGTCATGATCCTCATAGTTCGCATCAGATGCACCTATCTTTCAGTGCCCTACCAGCTCAGAGTTCATCTTGGGCACCGTCGGTTCATGGTTCATTTATGCCTGGTTCTTCTAGTGGTTATCCCAGTGCTAGGGGTTCCCTTCAGTCCCCAGTTCCCTTCTCTGAGAGGGGTTGCTTTGAGTGTGGAGATGTGGGCCATATCAAGAGGTTTTGTCCCCGTCTTGCGAGAGGTACTTATCAGCAGATGAGTCAGCCCACGACTTTAGACCGAGTTGCTGCACCGGCCGTCCAGGCAGCTAGAGGTTGGGGTCAAGCAGTTAGGGGTCGCCCTAGAGGGGGAGGTCGATCCAGTGGTGATCAGGCCCGATTTTATGCACTTTTAGCCAGACCGAATGCGATGGCTTCTGATTCTATTATCCCAGGTATTGTTTCAGTCTGTCATGAGATTCTTCCATTTTTATTTGATTCCAGTTTTTCATATTCACATGTTCATCATATTTTAGCCCATTCTCTGGATATGCCCCGTGAGTCTTTTGTTACATATGTTCATGTGCTCGCCCTTGTGGGTGATGTTGTTGTTACGGACCGCGTGTGTCGGTCGTGTGTGGTACCTATTGGGGGTCTAGAGACCTGGGTGGATGTGCCATTTCTGAGTATGGTCGGTTTCGATGTAGTTTGATCAGATAGATGATGATACTTTTAGGTATGACTTGATGTAGGTGTTTTGCACCGAATCAGATTGTTTGGCTCCGTAGAGCTATTGTGAGGATGTCAGTTAATGGCTATTGGGTTTATCTATGCTCCGGGATGATCTAGGAGTTACCCGTCCCTGCTTTGGGGAGCGGCAATTTGTTGGTTTTAGGCATACATGGTGCGGTTCTGTTATAGTCTTCAAGAAGAGTTTGATTAAGGTAAAGTAGATGAGTATCGTAGGGTTTGGACGTATGTGTTGTGTTGTTTCAGATTTGAGTGGCATGTTAGCATCCGATTTCCCATGGTTATGGTAATGCACTTGGAATACTTGATATCGGTTTCACGTGGCTTTTGATCTTTTTAGCAAGACTAAGCGAGGGGTAATATATGGACCAACATTCGGATAGGGTTCACGTGGTGCAGTGGAGTATGTTAAATAGGATCCTTGTGCATAGGATTTGTGTGTTTGGTTCTGTGGTATGTGAGGAATTCTTAGCAGTGCGTTGTGGTGTTACCCGTTAATAATGAGAGACGGTTTTCTTGTTTGGTGTCATTTTTCATGTTAGAGTACATTTGGGGTGTATTTTATTGGTGCACAGATTTCACGGGTTATGGCTTTAAGTGGTATTGATGTGTCCTGTTACTGGAGTGGTTGTGACGGATGAGAGGAGGTCAGCAAACCTAAAATGGGTATTACCGGATCTGGTTACGGCATATTTGGGAGGAGATTGACGCTGATCAACATAGAAGTTTTGCTATATTTTCTATCGAAGGGAGAGAGTTCCATTACTTGTTGATATGACGAATGGTTATGGGTTTCTGCGTGTTTCTCTTATCATTGGCAGTATATTAAGGTGTTATAACGGGTCTTTGTTCGATGTCGGGTTTATTACCGATATTTGGGTGGCTTGGGCGTCTGTTGTGATTTGAGCTTATCGTTAGGAGTGTTCTAGATAGGTGATATATCATGTGACTTCGTCTTGAGTTATGAATCTGGTTGGATACAACATGTTCAGACATATACAGTGTGTGGAGGCGTGATTCTAATCTTGTAGACAAGTTTTGATGTGGAACTTGGGATCTAAGGCGTAGGGATTAGGTTGGATATAGTGGCATTCGAATGTGTTGTGTTATTAGATTGATCCAGGGCAATGTGACGTGGAGTCACCCCCGGGTATGTGCATGGTAAGGTTATTCGGCGGTTTGCTGGATTTTGGAACAACTCTTGGCAAGTTCGAGGACGAATGTTTATTTAAGAGGGAGATAATGTAACGACCCGGCCGGTCGTTCCGAGAGTTTAGCCCGTTTCCCCCATTTAAGCTTCATTGCTTGTGTGGTTCATCTCTTTTGTGTGGCATTGGGTTGGTTGGCTCGGTTTCAGAGTGGTCATGGTGAGAAATGAGACAGTTAGTCTCTTAAGTTGGCCTTATAGTTAGAAAAGTCAACCGAAAGTTGACTATTGGGTAAACGACCTCGGAATGTATATTTTATTGCTCAGATAGCTTCGTTAGGTGATTTGGGACTTAGGGGTGTGTTCGGAATGTGGTTTTGATGTCCGGAGTAGAATTAGGCTTGAATTGGCGAAATTGAGTTTTTGGCAATTTTCGGTCGGCAATGGAAAATTAGCGATCGGGGTCGGAATGGAATTCCGAAAGTTGGAGCAGGTTCATAGCATCATTCTGGATGTGTGTGAAAATTTTTAGATCATTCGGACGAGGTTTGGTTAATTTCGCCATCGTTGGTGAATTTCGGAAGTTTGAATATCTTTAGGCTTGAATCATGGGTTGATTTGGTGTTTCGATGTTATTTTGGGTGTTCCGAGTTTTCGACTATTTACGAGTGATCATTTATGACTTGTTTGTATTTTTGGTTGGGGTCCCGAGGGCCTCGGGTTGAGTTCGGATGGGTAACGACATGTTTTTTTGGCATTCTGGAGTTGCTGGTGTGAAGCTTTCTGGTGTTTCCGCACCTGCGGATAGGGAACCGCATGTGCGAGACCACAGAAGCGGATATGGGATCGCAGATGCGGAGTTGGGCCCTCAGGAGGAAAATCGTAGACGCGGTTGTGGGGACGCATCTGCGGGACTGCAGGTGCGATGCCTGGGCCGCAGATGCGGGAATTTGGGGCCATTAATGAAACCGCAGATGCGGTTGTCTGGGCCGCAGAAGCGGTTCGCAGATGCGGAAAAGTGGGCCACAGGTGCGAGATGGCCGAGCAGAAAGTATATAAGGATGACTTAGCGAATTTTGGTCATTCTTCCACCATTTTTATACGGATTTGAAGCTTTTTGAAGGGTTTTGAAGGAGGAAATCAAGAGAACTTCGTGGAGGTAAGATTTTTGAACCAAAAACTTGTTTATATATGATTAATGGACTGATAAGTGGTGAAATTGTGGGAAATTAGTACCCAACATTAGGTAATTAGGGCTTGTAATTAAAGACTATAAAATGAGGATTTGAGAGGCCATTTGATGTCCGATTTTGATGTTCTTGGTATGTATAGACTCATGGGAGGATGAGAATTCTCATGATGTAAATTTTATCGGATTCCGAGACGTGAGCCCGAGGGTCGGGTTTGGCCAATTTCGAGATTTTTGGGTGAATTTGATAGTTTTCGAGTGGGCTTCGTTCCTTAGCATATATTAATGATGTAAATCTGATTTGTGGTAGATTTGGAGCAATCAGAGGACGAGTCTAAAGGCAAAGGCATTGAGAGCTAGGATTGTAGCCGGTTTTGAGGTAAGTAACGTTTCCAAACTTGGTTCTTAGGGTTCGAAACCCTGAGTTATATGATTTATGACTATTATTAAGGCGACGGACATGCCAAGTAGCGGGCGTGCGGGCGTGCACCGAGTATTTGTGGCCTGGCTCATCCCATGGAATTGCCTAGTAGCTATTACTGATCGATATCCGCACTTCTATTAATGTGGTAATTGTGAACCTGCTAGAAATCATGTTAAGTACAAATGCTAGGCTTCACGCCGAAAATGCTGAGACCCGAGTGGTCGTATATTATTGTCTCATTTTGTGATTTATTTGATTCCATATACTCAGTCCTGTTATAACATATTATTTCATACCTCAGTCTCAGTATTGTTAATTATATGCATATTTATCATTGTTTCGGGCTGATTTATGCATCTGTGATCCATGTGAGTGAGACTGGAGATTAATGACTAAGTAAGGCCGAGATCCCATTATTGAGATAGTTATGAGATCGGACTGCACACTGCAGCGATACTTAAATCATGCCTTCGTTGGATTGATATAGAGCTTGGGCCACTAGGGCCCCTCCGGAGTCTTTACACCCCCAATGAGCGCATTGATATTTGAGGGGTGGATCTTCCCTGGGCATGGATCTTGTTCGAAGTTGAGGTTATGTGAGGGATGGATCATCCCTTGACATGGATCTTGTCCGAGTGTGGTGTTCCGGAGATGGACCTTCTCCGTTGGGCTGGATTGTCCTTTTTCCTCAGTACTGAGTGACTACGGTCACCGATGATTATGTACATTCCGGGATGGACTTTCCCTGGGCCTGAGAGCCATATACGGTACTGAGTTAACTGCTGTGTGAGGGTTGTGAGCACTATGTGCATATCCACACTGGTTTCATACTTTTTTTTATGATGGCATGTAGAGTATACTGGCATACTTGGCGTATTTACTCATTCTGATAAACTATTAGCATGTCTAATATCTGTATATTATCTATTGAAATACTGAGGTTTAGTCCGTCACTACCTCTCAGCCCATAGTTTGGGTTCGTTACTTCTGAGTTGGTGTACTCACATTACCCCTTGCACCTTGTGTGCAGATCCAGGTACAGCGGGACTCGGTAGTGGATACTGAGCAGCTGTCAGAGTTTCGTCGGAGTCGTCGAGGTAGCAGCTGGCGATTGCGACTTTGTCTACTCCTTCTTTATCCTCTTGTTGCACTTTTATTTTTACGAACTATGTTGTCTATTCCCGCATTTCCATTTTTTTTTCATTATGATGTTATAGTAGCTCGTGACTGAGTGACACTAGATCTGGGGTTGGTTTTGGAATTGTTCTTTAAATGCTGTCTTAAACTTTCAAACGGATTATTATCAGTATTAAATTTTAAAATTTAAAATTTTCTGGAAAGTAAAGTTAGATTCAACGAAATGTGTGGCTTGCCTGATTCCACCAGGCACCATCACGACTAAGGATTTGGGGTCGTGACATGATTATAGACTCTATGTTCATGAGATTTAAGTCGATGGATTTGATAGAAAAGCATGAACAATTATTGTTTTGGTTTGTTGATTGTTGATTATTAGTTAAGGGTGTTCTTCTCCATGATGATTTTGCAGTGCCACATGTGTTGATCTTGGCACTTGTAAGGGACGTTTTCGTCCTGGAAATCCGCTCTGAAGTGACCCATCTTGGCAACCCTTGGTACAAGTTGTTTTCTGCCGGCCTGCCTCATGACTCGGAGAGGAACATAGGGATATACACCTCTTAACCCGATCAACACTAAGTGTGGTGCATCCCTGGATCTGATGATAAATTCGTCTGTCGGGAACCACTCGAACATCCATTGCACTGTTCCTCGATCAGATTATCAAATAATTCCACCCACTCCTTGGCAGTTTCCGGTTGAGAAAATCTGTCCGGAATGTAAGTCATCCGCTTGGGGTAATGGAAAGCAATGTGATCATTCCAAGCCCTTCGCGAAAGTTCTTGGAGATATTGGCCCTTTTGAAGGTGTTCTAGGAGCCATAACTGCAGCAACAGGTTGCAACCCTCAAAATGTTTAACTCCTCTTTGACAATGATCCAAGGCTCAGTAAATATCAGCTAAGATCATAAGGACAATGCTGAAGGTTTTCCCATCGATCCCTTCCATCAAGGCCCTGGTTACCATGGATAGCCTGGTGTGAATCCTTTCCCTCTTTGTCGGGAACACTATCAAGCCCAAAAAGCACACAATAAACGCGAATACCCTGCAGTGGATGTGACCCAGAGACGTGATGGAAAAATCGTCATGATAGGTACGGTATGATTTGTTGTGACCGTATCTTTCATACAAGTACTCGAAAGGTATGTAATATTGTTTCAAACACTCCAATTCAGCATTCTTCTTCAACCCCACCATTTTCAGAAAACCTTTGCCCGTGCGGTTCTCAGGTACCAACAACCCAGGTCTTTCCCAAGCTATCCAAGCAAGTCCTCCTATTTCTTCTAAGAGCGGCGTCATTTCAATATTCCCAAAGCGGAATACAACTTTTTCACTATCCCAAAACAAAGTGGCATCCTCAGTCAGCATGTTGTTCGGCTGGATGTCCAGAAGAGAAGGTAAATTTCCCAGATGCTTCCTCACATGTTTCTTATCACTTGAAGGAAGACCGCCCCACCAGTCTAGGAGCATTGGTGGGATATTGATGACCATACCGTATCTGGGGACCTCGTGCCTCATTTTCTGCAAGACAAAAATGGTTAGTCCTTTTCCCCCACCAGACTCGACTATTTATACACTTATGATTAGCATACATGCATTTAGTTCTCCAAATTAATGCATAGAATGTGATCGTGTCCGTTGGGATTATGAAAACCCCGTGGACTTTTGGATAAGGCTGTCTTAAAAGGTTATTGTGCGGACGACACATTAACCCAGCTAGGTTTGACCATGATGCATGCACAATATAACAAGAGTAAGGTTTCTATGGGGTTTTAGACCGGTACCCTCGAGCGTACAACTCGAAGGGGAAAGGCACGGAATCGTCGACTGCACCGCTGATCGACTGGTTTTACCGCAAATAAGCCTTTCCGAATTTAGGGGTGATATAAATAGGAAGAGCGCAACCACTCATCAAGCGTTGATATAGGATTTGTTTAGGCATGAGTGGAATATGATTTTGAACATGATTATGCTGCAATAAATAAGAAATAAACACCATGTTGTCACGTATTTTCATGCAGTGAAAGCGATAAATACAGCAGTTATAATTGAAAAGCAATTATAAAGGAAACAAGAAACATGTCAATTTCATTTTGGGAAAATACTTGGGAAAGTAAATAATTAATTGCACATAAAGGGGAAAGGGAAAGGGTGCAAGCATTAACAAAATAAATTACATTTAGACAAATTCACAAAGCGGTTTGTTATGGTAAAAGCCTAGACTCCCCAACAGAGTTGCCATGCTGTCGCGCCCCCTTTTTCCTCTCCTTTCGGATTAGTCAGGGTTTTTGATATTATTGAGACAAATCATTTCCTTTTGGGAAAAGGGATGTAAGGAATTTAAAGAGTCGCCACCTAACGAATTAAAGTGCGTTAGGGAACCTATTACGGGTCATTTATAACACTAATTGTATAACCAGAGATTGGGTAAGGGCTTGAAGTTACTTAAGAGGAAGGTGTTAGGCACCCCTCGAAGTCCACAATTGTGGGTCCCGGCCAAACTTACTTTGTTAATTAATCAGGTGCAAATAAGCAGTCTAAGCACAAATATTTAAATGAGTGAAAGGGGTCCTAAGTTATTATCCTATAGGATCATATCCATGCAATTCCCAGTAATCACTCCTCGATGAGGGGATAAACGTTGCATTAGCGCACGGGTCATCATATCCTTTTATACCCATTACCCCACCCCTTAGTGGTTATTAAGTGAATTTTATTTAACGATCTCTAAGCGTGCTGTTACCCGTCCCTTCCTTGTGGTCCCGGAGGAGTTTTAGGATCTCTAAATCTGGGCAATTCTAGACAATCCCTAAGGTATTTAGAAAGGAAAAATCTAGGCGACAAGAAAATAACAGGTAGGACCAGCAAGTAAGTGAAAGAAAAGCAATTAAAAGGCTCATGTTTACCTCCACACATATAGCAAACAAACAACACGTCTCAAACACAAATACATGCAGTTTTTAGAAAGAGTCCTAGGGCAGGATGTCTAGGTGAACATTAATATACAAAATATGCAACACTGTTTCACAAACTCAATGGCAGGGTCCTAATCAGTTTGCCTACTGATTTTAAGTCCTGTAAAACTTAGCAGTAAACAATCAAAAATACAATTTCTAATTTTATATAGAGATTAATTACCTAAGGCTTGCCTAGGCGTGGGACTGTACATAGTAACAATTACAAGATATTTTAAACAGTTTTGAAGTTACTTAACCTACAAACATGCTATTCTAGGAGACACGGATTTGAAAATGAAAGATTGGTACCAGTTATAATCAGGAAAACATACTCCTATATGCGAGATTGTTTTTATGCCTCTTCAGGATCAGTGACTTATTTTAATTAAACTAGGCGTATTCAAACGGATGCAAACAGAATTCCTAGAACATGGTATCTAATGCAAACAGGAGTGACATATTTTTTTGTTAAAGTTATTCATTAACCTAATAGCAAGATTTCTAAGTGAGAATACTTGTGCAACACTAAAGCATGAATTGGCGATATGTGATATGCTGAAGCAGTAAACGTGAAGCCCTAAGAACATGATATTTAATGCAGGTTTGATATGATTTGCAAGTAAATGAGCATATCAGCCCTAGGACATGGATTCTAATGTGAACTCACAGAATATAAACCTATAACATGCTTTCTACCTAGTATCATTAACAATATCATACAACTACCCTCCCCATTTTTCACTAGCCACCCCAATATTTGTTTACAAATAATTATTACAGACCAATGAATAAATTACATAAATGAAAAAGAAATCGAACTATAGGGAGCCTGAAATAGGCCCAAGGCAAACCTGGTAAGGCCAGGCATTCAATGATCTCAAATGCCAAAGGATTTCATAGCCAGATTTGTGTCCAGGTGTGTCAGAGTTCCCTAAGGACCTCAAGGATCCCGGGCAGTGCTCACACCTAGACTTTTCATAATAGAGATTGAGTAAGTGCAGTGTGGAAGGGCCAGCCCCAGTGTTCCAGAGTTGAAAGGGATCTCAAGAGGATCCCATGGCAGTACACACACTGGAGGGGCAGAACCTAGGGATTTATGAGTAAAGTGAGAGTTCTTGACATAGTTTTGAAAAGGTTTTGACAAGAAAACAACACTGAAATAATTCAATAAGTAAAGAAGTTTCCTGAAAATAAGGACTGATCAGTTAGTAAAACAGTTTGAAAACAATGTAAACATTTTTTTATTGAAAAATCAGTAAGCAAACAGCCTGATTGGCTACAGAACCAACAGGTCCAACATTAACAGAATTCACACAGGGGTATTGGGAAAGGACATATAGAACACATATAGTGAAACATATAGCAAAAGGAGCACAAAAGCCTTTTCAAGAGTTTTATAGGATTAAGGAGTTAATCATACAACTAGTAGTAAAGACATAGAGCATAGATCACAGAACAACCATGTGGAAACAAATTACACTAGACAGATGAGGCATAGAACCAGAGTTACTTAGAAATATTAGACAACTTAGCAAATCAGATTAAACGAGAACCTTAGTAAACAGATCAGGCACACCGTCAATCATACTGACATACATGGAACAAAATCAGGTTGAGGCATGCTAGAGAAAGCAATAGGCAGATCCTTAGAGATGCTAATCACAAGTTAAACAGGACATAATTCATACAGGCTATTGATTAAACAGGGTAGTTCAGGAATGCTAGGTGAAACAATGATTTAGACATACAAGTTACACATTGAACAAGATGTTAAGCAAGAACAAGACTGGAAATCAATGAACTAAAGCAGTAACATAGCACATTGAATTTTGGACTTGAAATTGAATTAGGACATACAAGTTAAGGAGAGAAAAACACATGATACGAGCAGATGTGGTGCAATAACTAGCCTTGGCTTACAACTGGCTAGTTCAGTGACAGTTGCAAGTAACAAAGAAGAGCAGAGAGTTTTGAGTGTAAGAGAGAGTTTTTGAACTAGTGTTAGTGTGTGTAGTGAGAATAGAGGAGAGTATATATAGTTGCTGAGAGCTAGACAAAATAAGGTAAAAAATCAATTGTGCAGCAATTAGGGAAATTTACAAAATCAGTCATACATAAAATCAACATAGTCTCCCATAATCAAGGGTTAATCGATCAACGATAAAGAGCAGGACATTATTTAAAGAAAGAAATCAAGTAAGACTTAGGTACAAAGTAGAAAATTAGGGGTAAATGAATAGGAGTTTAATTAAGGAAACAACTAGTGAAAAATCAATCAAGAGTCGAATCCGAAATCCTAATAGAGACATAATAGGGTAAAATCACCAGACATTCAAATTAAACGAAGGAGAAATCATGCGAATCAAAGCAAAGAACAAAATCATGTAGCAAGTAACACGAACAAACTCAAAATACAAACAAAAATGTCAATAAATTGGGGTTTTAGTATAAACTAGTTAGGGTTAAGGAAAAACTTAACAAAATCAGTCAAAAATACATAAGAACAGGAGATTAAACACTTAAAATCAGAAAGCGTTTTTGAAGAAAGACTTTTAAGAAACCGCAGTTTAGGAAAATGAAAGGCTACTTCGAAAAGTCAGAAGAATCTTCACAAAACAAGTAAAAAATAAGTTTGAACCATCTCAGATCTGAGAAGTTCAAGAGATGAAATTAGGGTTTTGAAAAAATAACATAAAGATGAATATATAGGCTTAGAAAGCCATAGGTTTAAAGCGAAATAGGAAGATCTTACTCAAAATCGAACCATAACAGCCTGAAACCGGCAAGACAGAACCAAAGTCGTAAGTGGACTGGCCCTGGTCCCTTGAGGACCTTAGAGACAACAAAACCTGATGTAAGAGAGGCCCTTGGAGGTCTGAGGGTGGTGAGAGACCTCCATGGTCGACGACAGATGAGTGACGACGAGGGTGAGTTAAGGTTAGGTTTTGAGAGCATTTGGGGAGAAGGGGAAGGGGTGACGACACAGTGATGAGAGAAAATGAGGGGTTTGGGAGGGTTGTATTGGGTTGGTATGTGGGCTGACTGATTTAGGCTGTAATTGAAATGAAAAATGGCTATTTGTTAAATACCCCAAATGAATTAATTAAAAATACTTTGTAAAATAATTACTACTTATAAAAAATGAATTTCATGCATGGAAATGCTTTTAAAAAATGTTCATTTAGTATTTGAAAATACAAAATACTAATTTTTGGTAAAAATAATACAAAAATGTATGCATGGACTATAATTGCAAAGTTATTGCAATTGTAGCCAAAAGGTGCCAGTTTGGCTATTTATAGAATAATTGGACTTAATAAGACCATAAATAGTAAACTAAACCAAAAATGTTTTTGAAATAATTTGTGATGCAATTTTATGATTATTTATTAGAAATAAAATACTGGGAAAATTAATAAAAATATGAAAAATTATGGAAAAATACCAATTGATGCTAATGAATGATTTTAAAGACATATATGCAACTAAAAAATTATTTTGGTAAAAATTGGGTATCAACAGGTCTCCGTCTAGATTACTCAAATGTTTCAGTTTTCATAATCAGTTCAACAATACTAGTCCTATTAAGTATTCCAGTTTCATATAACTCAATATGATTTACTATTTTAGCATCACATATTGCAGTATGATTCTTAGTTCATGAATTTAAATCCCTAAATGTTGAACACCTATATTTGGGACTGAGGCTGTAGTTTATATGCTTTATGCATCTTTGGACCCGAGGCCGTAGTTTATGCTTTATGCATGTTTGGGCCTGAGGCCGTATTTGATACTTTATGCATTTTTGGGCCTGAGGTGGTAGCTTGTGCACATATATTGGGCTCGAGGCCGTAGTTTATTCAGATAAACAGACTGTTCATCATCCAAAAGATGGAGTATTCATATCCTTACTTCCTTTGTTCAGTTCAATTATCTGTTATCATTTCCGGTATCAATTATCAGTTCAATTATCAATTATCAGTTATCATTTCAGCTATCAATTATCAATTATCATTCGAGTTTCAGTTTCATTAGTTGTCAATTATCAATTCTTAGCTATCAACTTAGTTTCAGTTTCAGCACTTATAATTCTTTCTTTCAGTTGCCTTATATATCGGTGTAATTAAAATGTACTGACGTCCCTTTTGCTCGGGGCCTGCATCTCACGATGCAGATAATAATTTACAGGTTGGCGATTCAGAGCGCTAGGATTCTCATACCAGCTATTTGGTGATCCCCAGTTCTTTCGGGGCATTATCATTACCTTACAGTGTTCAGTATTTTCAGACAGTCAGCGTTTGCAGTACTTCATTAGAGACTTCATAGACTAGAGTAACAGTTAGATAGAGTCGCAGACTTTCCATGTTAAGCTATGTTGGCTCCAAATATGTTTCAGAATTGTATTAGTATTTTCGCACTTTGATTTATATCATCCATAATTTCAGTTTATCAGCATGTGTTAGTTTATCTTTTGTATTCAGTATGTTATGATATCACATGTTGATTCAGCCATTCAGTTGGTTCGCTCGGTCGCATATTGTCAGGCACCACCGTGTTACATCCAGGCCAAGGTTCAGGGCGTGACAATAGGTACTACTTATTTGTGTTTTAAGTCTCCGAGTCTGAATAAAGCAACACTTTTTAAGGTCAGAAATTTCAGCAAACTGCACTTATGCCTGCTGAAAGACAGATCTTACACGCAATGTCAAGCTACTACAAAACTCATCGGAAGACTTCTAATAGACAAGTATAAGGACCCAAAAATAATATACACTCCTAATGATATAATTGGAGACATGAACAAGCAGTATAGTCATCATGTGACATATATGCAAGTATGGAGATCTAAGTAATATGCAGTTCAACTACTTAGAGGGAACCCGAGAGAATCATATGAAAAGCTGCCAAGCTACTTTTATATGCTGGTTCTTACAAATCCTATGTCAGTGGTAAATTTGAAAAAAATAGAGGAAGACCTGTTCATGTATGCTTTTGTTGCACTATATCCATCTATGAAAGGACGATAATATTGCAAATCAGTTGTTGTATACGGAACCTTTCTTAAATCGACATACAGAGGAACATTATTGATAACATCCACACAAGATCCAGCAGGTAAAAATAACATTATTGATATATATATATACACACACACACACACATATGTTTATATGATTCAATTTATTAGCTAGTATCATACCACTCGCATATGCCATAGTAGATTAAGAGAATAATGCTTCGTGGGAGTGGTTTTTCTCAAGGTCCAATGATGAGTTTGGGGAAAAGGAGGGAATATGCATAGTCACGGACATGTATGAAGGCATTAAAAATGAAGCGGCAACATCGTATCCACAAGTACCTCACAGTGTTTGTATACGGCATCTATGGAATAATGTAAAAATAATTACAAGAAGAACCATTTGCAGCTCAAAGACGTATTCTTTGCTATGGTCGAGCATACACAGTTGAGAAGTTTGATTACCACATGGCAGAGGTAGAGAGAATTGATAAGAGGGTCAAAGATTACTTAATCAATGTTGAGTATGAAAGATGGTCCAAAGCACATTCCATTATCAACAGAACATTGACAATGACTTCAAACATCGCAGGGTCTCTCAATGCTGCGCTCAAGGCTGCTAGGGAACTCGCAGTACTGCCTTTGCTGGAACCAAAAGAATGCAATAAAGTCATTTACTAATTTTCAGAAAAATATGATACAATGCTGATGGACAATCTCGAATTGTCACATCGGATGAAGGTATCACTAGAATCTATAGATACTTGTGCATATAATATGTGATCATGCCGAATTCACAGATCTGTTATATCTTGAACCCTTTATATGATTCAATTAAACTAGTGTCCACCTGCACGGCACAGGGAGACCAAATAGATTAAAGCTAACGTTTTCTAATATTCATTGTTTGTACAAAAGCAATATTATAGTGTTCAAGTAATTGAGGGTCTTATCTATGTTACCGAGGCTTCAGGTTTTCTATTTCTTTTCAAAGCTGGTTGGTCTACCTCCATTCTCTGTTTTTTCTGGGGCATGCGAGAAATTAGTCATTATGAAAGCAAATTGTTCAACTTTTAGGCGACTACAAACATGCATATAAGGCTTTCAATTTAATGTAGCATCTATGCCTATCCCACTGCTGAAATATTAGTTGGTTTGGCATGATATTAAGCTATTGAGAATCTTGTAGGCTCTCCAGCATATGAATTTTGAGGGCATCTTCTTTGTCACCACTAATGATAGTTCATAAATTTTGTAGGTACCCCATCGACGAGTTACTGATATTCAGACTTGACAAGGTTAAGCAGGGAATGGTGTTCCCTAAAGATCGAACGTACAACTTTAGAAGGTTTTAGTTGGATGAGTTTCCATGTGCACATGGTTCGGAAGTATTAAAATATAAATACATTAATCACATTGAGTATTGCTCGATGTACTATACCAGGAAGTACCTATTTAAGACCAATAAAATTTCAATTTATCCGATTCATGATGAAAGCACATGGAAAATTCCTGCAGAATTTTTAGATGAAAAAGTCTTTCCACCAGACATGAGTTAATCAATAGGAAGGGTAAGGAAGGGGAGGTGAAAGCCAATATCTGAAAGGGAACGAAAAAAGTCGATTTATGTGGACAGTGTGGAGAAGAATGTCACAACACGAAAATTTGTAGAAATAATCCAAAGAGAGGATGAAATATGTCAAACTTAGAATTACTTGTTATTTTACTTTACTGAATATCATAGAGATTTAGAAGAATCCAATATATCAAGAACTGTATCAATGTAGAATATCGTTTGAATTTTAGATATAAATAAATATTTGATTGATCATTCAAAATCGTGTTGCAAGTGTTTTTAAATTATACATCTGTTTGATTAAAAAAGAAGTTGTATCAGCTTGTATCATATTTGTATCTCTTGTGTATCACCTATATATCTATGTGTATTGATAAATTATACATCCATTTGATTAAAAAAGTTGTATCAACTATGTCATGTTTGTATCTCTTGTATATCACCTATGTATCTCTGTGTATCGACTCTTACTCTTGTCTGTATTTGTGTAATAACAAAGCTAACTAATTAAAAAACAGGCGTAGCAGCTAGAAAACTGTATAAATAGTTTTAGAAATTTGCAAATAAGAGTGTGGCTTCATCAATACATATTTTGAAACCAAACAAACTGTAGAACTCATTGTGAAGAAACTCACTATGCAGCAACCCAAAATGACTCTATCATCTATGTATCATGTGTGTATCATATGTGTATCATATCCGTATCATATGTTATCATGTGTGTATCATGCGTATAATCTCATCCTACAACAATGACAAAGGTAACTACTTTTTCCGCTTCTGCAACTTATTCTGTCTGCCAATAATCTCATCATCACTTTGCATGTTCAGTTCTATCTTCTTTCTAGCATAATCCCACAAGAGAGCACTAAATCTGCGTCGGTATTCACAGGCATTGAATTTTTTAGGAGGCGTCTTGCCCTCAATGAAATACTCGGCAAATGATGTCGCAAATACACTGCAATCACTACGAAAATAAAAATAACAACAATTATCAAACTGCAGAATCTAAAAAAACAGATATGCTTTGACTTGTTGAGGCAGTCCTTCAACCATTTTTACATCAAATGGGGTAATCAAGTCATTTGATTTGTAGACACCAGTTCACCAATTGATATCTTTTTTGTTTAAATAGAAATGGGTGTGCACGAAAAAATGAGGCAGCAACACAGAATACTTGTGCATTGTGTTATGAACTTTGGCTTGATGAGCAGCTCCACCGCACATAGAGTCATGCACATAAAGGCACCTATCCTTGAAGGACATCACATCCATTATCCAATGGAATTGTTCCGCAACATTAATTGGCATTAAGACATGCTCCACAATGTCCCATAGAACATTGGCATCTAATATATACCCCTGAATATACTCAGCAATGACATGTTTTGGATTACACACTTCACTATCTCAACCTGTATCAATAAACGCCTGCCACAACTCATTAATTTTCTCGTAGAAGTACCAATCTGCGGTGGTGAATGTTACAGGTAGGTCTTTGTCATACTTCCCCTTCTCCCTCAAATAATAGAACAAAACATCAATGTGTTAAAACAAAACATAACAAATAATTAATCACTGCAATAGTATAAAATAGGTAACCAAATGGTGATAAATTTGCGTCAACCAATTCTGTTGTCTCTCTTTTCATTAGCATTATCAGAGGCAAACCCAAGAAATTAAAAATTCATTTAACTCCTTTGGAGATGCATTTCAGTAATTAGGATGAGTATTACACTAACAAAGATATGTTTCGTCAAGCTTAGGCCTTAGAGGTCAAAAGAAAGTTCCATATGTAGTCACTATTCCAAATGTGAAAGTGGAAATCATCACAACTTGAAGGCTCGTAAGCTTTAAGCAGCTACACCTTTTCCAATCAAATTCAGAGGAAACAAAGGAAAATGAATGCTCACTACTTCTCTTGTACCAGGAAAGATAGCAATTAATAATCTGTTCTAACTTAAGCGGCATGTTCACGTGTACATTGGCTAAAATTAAAAAAAAACTGTAAAATTAACTTCTTACATACCGAGTCATCTAAATGATGACCATTATATTCCAAAGTGTGAAATCATTTTTTGTCTTCAACATGATATACACCAAGATCATAAGCAGGATTGAGTTTACTAACATGGTTCGGGTAAATTTTATTCCTAGTAACACATTTACACAAAAGAGATACAATGATTTGATATAAAATAATGCTACAAATGACAATATATTAAAATATAAAACTGAACAAAACTCAGAATTTGAAAACATACTTCTTTCTAGACTTCTCTTCTTTGACCCGCACAACAAATATATTCAACAAAGAGTTGTTCACGCCAGTTTCGATTTTGCTTTGAAAAGGATACAACATAAATTTGTTTTTTTCTTTCGCTGCAACAACATCAATACTGGATCCTGAATCATATACTATAATGAACGGAGACTGCATGACCTTTGCAAGACATCTCTTCTTTTTTCCATTTGCAGCGAAAATGTAAGAAGTAATTCAGGCCGGTACAGAACAATCTAAAGATTCAGGAACTTCTTTCGCAGATTGTTCCTTCATCTCCCCTTCCACCTCATCAACACTTGCAATCACACAAACAATGTCAGTCTGAGATTCAGGAACATTTTTCTTTCTCAGATTCTGCCTCTATCTCCCCTGCCGCCTCATCTGCAGTCTCACCAATAATGCCACCATGTGCTACATGTGGTGTGAAAGTTAATTTTGCAACGAACATGATAGGGACACCACCAGAAGCTTCTTCCATGATATTGACATCTAACTGATCTGCTTCATCGAGCACAATGTTGTTACGATGATACGAATTGGTATCTCCTTGAGAATGTGGAACATCTTTGCCTTCACTTCCATCGACCTATTTTTTTTAAAAAAAGAATCGAATTATCAAAATGACAAAGAAAAGAAAAAGGAAGATGGCAGAATGCACAAGTATACACAACTTACAACCATCCATGTCAACATCTTCATTGCCACCAAACTCCATATTGCTCACAAAATCATTATTGTCTTGATGACCACTAGTCTCTTCCTTTGCATGTGCACCATATTTGTCTTCACTTGTACCAAGCTATCTTTTTTTAAAAATACAGTAAGTTAACTAAAAAATAAAAGGAAATGCACAATAGAAAAGAAACACATACCTTGAAATTTATCAACTCAAAAAGTTTTTTGAATTTATCAGAAACATATTGCATGAAGGACTTTAACTGCTTATGGAGCTAAGAAAAATAATAGACTTTGAATAGACATTTTTAACAAAACTTTCAATATATATATATATATATATATATATATATATATATATATATATATATATATATATATATATATATATATATATATATATATATATATATATATATTGTGATGACCCAAAGGGTAATCTTGTATTTTAGGACTCTATTCTATGCTCAGTATCCCTAAAAGTTTATTTTCACCCACCTTGATTTGCGTGCACAGTCCGAGCGTATTTCCGGAAAGACTTTATGTGGAAAAATTGAAGAAACAAAAATTTTTGGCATTTAAAAGTGATTTTAGTTGACTTCGGTCAATATTTTGAGTAAACGGACCCAGATCCGAACCCGTATTTCGACGGTCTCGGTGGGTCCATAGTAAAATATGGGACCTGGGCATATGCCCGGAATCGAATTCCGAGGTCCCTAGCTCGAGATATGAATTTTTGACTAAAATTGAATTACTGAAAATTATTGATTTTGCAGAATTTGCTTAACGTTTGATCTTGATGGTATCGGGTCTATATTTTGGTTCTGGAGCCCGGTACAAGTGCATTATTATATTTAAACCTTGTATGTGAAATTTGGTGAGAAACAGAACTGATTTGACGTAATTCGGACGTCCGGATGAGAAAAATAGAATTTTAAAGTGTTCTTGAGAATATCATGTGTTTTGGTGTCAAATCCGTAGTTTGAGGTATTATTTTAGCGATTTGATCATGCGATCAAGTCCATATGATGTTTTTAGACTTGTGTGCATGTTTGGGTTGGAGCCCCGAGGGTTCGGGTGAGTTTCGGATAGGCTACGGGATGTTTCAGACATAGAAGTTTTGGTGTTCAGCTGTTTCTGGTGCGCAGGAATTTTGTGCTTCGCGATCGCAACGCCTCTCACGCAATCGCGAAGGGATATTGGTCAAGGGTGGTTTTACTCTACACGAACGCGTGGACTAGGTCGCGAACGCTGAGCAACGGTGGTGTTACCCTTCGCGAACGCGAAGAATAAGGGACCTGGGGGAGGGGTCAGTGGCACTCTACACGAACGCGACACTTGGCTCGCAAACGCGGAGGCTTGGGGGGGGGGGGGGGATATGCCTTCGCGAATGCGTAGGGTACCTCGCTAACGCGTAGGCCAATACGGCCAAAGCTTCACGATCGCGACAGTCTTCACATGAACGCGATGAAGACCTGTCTAGTGTTTTAAAAACAGACTCCAATACGAGAACTGTTCAAAATTTCATATCTTCTTCACTAAAACTCAACCTTGGGGAGATTTTTAAAGTGGGAATTCAACACCAAATCATAGGTTTGTGTTCGTAAACTCATTTCCTCCGATTTTCATCAACACCCATTAGATTTCTAGTCCTAAATCTTGTTCTTTAAGGGTAGAAATTAGGGATTTTAGGAGAATTAGGGATTTTGTAAATTTGGGGATTTAGACCTCGATTTGAGGTAAGATTTCGGAACTAATTACATACTCAGGCTCAG
Source organism: Nicotiana paniculata (assembly GCA_005239505.1). Taxonomy (NCBI): domain Eukaryota; kingdom Viridiplantae; phylum Streptophyta; class Magnoliopsida; order Solanales; family Solanaceae; genus Nicotiana; species Nicotiana paniculata. The sequence goes on from ML320349.1 coordinate 51,069, forward strand.
GGTTGAATGGGTAAACGAGTTTTGGTCCGGACCTTGGGGAAAATGTTGGGAAACCTAAATTTATGTATTGAAATTAATTTATTTAGAAATAATTTATGTTAGTAAGTGCAGTATGAATAGATACGAGCGGGTTGAAGGTGAATTCTAGAGGAAAAGGGTACTTGAACAGTTAGTGGCCTGCGGATCGAGGTAAGTATTGTGTCTAACCTTGGCTTGAGGGATTAGGTATTGTTGCCGATTTGCTATGTGTTGATTGTTGAGTACAACGTATAGGTGAGGTGACGCGTACCTATGTGTTTTTGTCGAGTCCTAGAATGCGAGTGAATCTTATTATTGTGATCGCCATATTCATTATCATTATCATGTGAGGAAGAGTGTAAAACACGAAGGGTGATGCCGTGCCATTGCATATTATTATCATTATCATGTGAGGAAGAGTGTAAAGAACGAAGGGTGATGCCGTGCCATTTCATATTCATTATCATTATCATGTGAGGAAGAGTGTAAAACACGAATGGTGATGTCGTGCCATTGCATATTTATTATCATTATCATCTGAGGAAGAGTGTAAATCATGAAGGGTGGTGCCGTGCCATTTCATACTCATTATTATTATCATGTTAGAAAGAGTGTAAAGAACGAAGGGTGATGCCGTGCCATTTCATATTCATTATCATCGATTTTGTCATTTATTATGGTGAGGATGAGAGTAAAAGCACGAACGGTGATGTCGTGTACTTGTTTTTGCTATGTTTAACATTTCTATGGTGCAAAGTATGTTGTTGCTGTGTTTCTTTACTGTTACCATTCTCATGATCTTGTACTTCCCCCAGCATGTTCTCCCCCTCTCAGTATTTCTTGTATAGCTTCTATTATTTGTTATTATGCCCGTACATCGTCTATCTGCACAGGTTTATGTTGTCGCCTTGTCCTAGTCTCGTCACTACTTCGCCGAGGCTAGGCTCGACACGTACCAGTAAATGGGGTCGGTTGTACTGATACTACACTCTGCACTGTTCTATGCAGATTACGGTACTGGACCGAGTTGATCCTGTGTGGAGTTGCTGACTTTTATCCCATAGGAGACCCAAGGTAGATCTGCCAGCGTTCGCAGACCCTGGAGTCCCCTTCTAGTTACTTTAGTTTACTGTTTCTTTTATTCGAAAACAATTGTATTTTTCTTCAGCCAGTATTTGTAGAAACTCTTAGAAGTTCCTGAATTGTGACACCAGACTCTGGGTAGTTGTGCATTAATATTTGGATTATTATGAACTTCTGAACTTCTTTACTCTGTTATGTTTTAAATTAATGTTGTTTAGCGAATTGCTTAAAGAGTTAGCGTATTAAATTTCTAATTGTTGGCTTGCCTAGCAACTGAAAGTTAGGCGCCATCACGGTCCTGACGGTGGGAAATTCGGGTCGTGACATATATATATATATATATATATATATATATATATATATATATATATATATATATATATATATATATATATATATATATATATATATATATATATATATATATATATATATATATATATATATATATATATATATATATATATATATATATATATAAGACCAATACAAACCTGTTTAACATTAGCTTTCAACTTCAGCAACTCACGGTCACAATCAACAGGTTGGACACCCGACACCTTTTTTGGTAGGAGAAGATCTTTTATCTGTTTCGGGAGGTGGCCTGATCAAATCATCGGTATCAACAATAGAAAGTTATCCCCTGTTACGTGATGTCAAATATTTCTAATACTCATGGTTATCTTCAACATGAAAAGTAAATCTCCTTAACTCTTTCGTTGTAGGAGAAATATTTTTAAACTGCAAATGTAACAAAAAGTGGTTTAGTCCTAGATGACCAAAGATGTATATAAACTATATATTTGATGTATTACAATGAATTACAGTGTATCATATATGTATAACCCATCAATACATAAAAGCTAGTACCTTATTCCCTGTGCTGTTGAAGAAACCAGTTGGGGAGTTCTCACGCGTTGGTCAGTGTAACGACCCGGTCGTTCGTTCTGAGTATTCATAGCCCCATTTACCCTATATATGCTTATTTATGTGTTGTACAGCTGTTTTGAGTTCTGTCGACTTGGTAAGTTTGGTTCAGAGTAGTTTTGGAGTGAAATGATCATTTAGTTTCTTAGTTAGGAAGCTAAGTTAAAAAAGTCAACCGGAAGTTGACTTATGAGTAAACAATTTGGATTTTCATGATTCTGTTAGCCTCGTTGGGTGATTTTGGACTTAGGAATATGTCCGGAATGTAATTGGAGGTCTATGGTAGAATTAGGCTTAAATTGGCGAAAGTTAGAAATTTGGCAATTTCGGCCGGCCGTGGAAATTAGGTGTCGGGGTCGGAATGGAATTCCAGAAGTTGGAGTAGGTTCGTAGTGCCATTTATGACATGAGCAAAATTTGGGGTCATTCGGACGTCGTTTGATAGATATCGGCATCGTTGGCGAAGTTTGGAAGTTTAGAGGTTCTTAGGCTTGAATTCGATGCTGATTTGGTGTTTTGGTGTTGTTATGAGTGTTCCGGAGGTTCGACTAAGTTCGGGTAGTGATATATGATTTATTGGAATTATTGGTTGAGGTCCTGAGGGCCTCGGGTGAGTTTCGGTAGGTTTGGATTGTGTTGCGCTCGTTTTTCTTATGTCTCGACGCCGTTTCTTAAAGCATAAATGATATCATATTGAACAAATGAACTCTGATTTCTTTTTTTGATTGAAGAATTAGATCTGTATCGTAATTATGGACTCATAGCAAAAATAATCGTCGAATTTGGACATTGTATGAGGATTTTATGGTCATTTTACTAAGAATTAGGTTGCCAGATTTTTCAGATTAATTACGAAATTGCCACTGACGGCGTATTTAAAAATCTGCACTATTTTCAAATATTGAAACCAACATATCTCCTTTATTATAAGGTCCAATTGAGTGATTCAAAAGCCTAACTTGACTAGAATTTCACAAGTAATCCATTGGAGGCATAAAAAGTGAGTTTTGGGATCATTTGGCATGAGAAACGAGGTAGACTATCTGACATAAAAAATATATAAAACAAGAGTTTGTTCATTCGGTCATATTTTGAGTTGAGGAGCTCGGATTTAGGCAATTTTGGAGGCGATTTTCACCATAGGGATTGGGTTGAGATTTCTCTACTCGGTTTTGGTTATATTTCATGAATCCTTCTTCGTTTTTGAGATTTGATTGATGATTTCAAAGTGAAATTGAGGGAGTTAGGGCTTGAGTTTTGGAGAGTTTTAGGTAGGGATTTGAGGGACCAAATGGAGTCCGATTTTGATAAATTTTATATGGTTAGACTCGGGATAGGAGGAGAATTATTATTCTTCCATTTTGGTTAGATTTGGAGCTTTTAGAGATCGAGTCCAGAGATGAGGGCATCCAGAGTAGGATTTTTACGCGGTTAAGGTAAGTAACAATTTAAACTCTGGCTTTGAGGGTATATACCCGGATACTCGATATCATGTGATTGTGTGGAAGTGATACCCGCACTAGGTGACGGGCGTGTGGGTGTGCACCTCGAGGGATTGGGACTTGATCCGTCCCGTGAGGCTGTGAGGCCTAATAACTATTATCTGTGGTTATGTGTTTACTTGTTGTTGAAATTGTTTGCCTTCATGTTAGAGATCATGTTTAGGGTTTATTCATGCTCCCATTATTTGTACTCAGTCATAGAAATTATTGTACATGTTTACCTCAGTCTCTATTATTTTCTAATATGCTATGATACTTGATGTGGGTTGTGTCCCCTTATTTGTTGATGATGGTGAGACTAGTGAGGTACATGATTGAGTGAGGCCGAGGGCTTGGTTATGAGGATATTAATACCATAGTGCGTGAGCTATCCGCGTAGCACATGAGCTGACTGTGTGGTTCCAGGTAGTGACACCATAGCACGTGAGTTTTCCACGTAGCACGTAAGCTGTCCGTGCGGATCCAAGTATTGATATGGTAGCACGTGAGATGTCCGTGCTTAGCACAGAGTGTTGAGTGTTGAGTGCGAGTGATGAGTAATGGAATGACACTGCTGTGAGGCCATATTCACTTTTGATATTTCTGCATTTTACCTGTTAAATTGTTTTGTAGCATTAACTAAGTTATGGAAATTTACCTGTTTATTCATGTTATTGATAAATTGCGAAGAAATAAATAATTGGGATGTTTTTCTTAGCTCGTCACTACTACTCAGTTCCTTAGTATTTTCTGTTACTACTGAGTCGGTTGTACTCATACTGCACCCTGCACTTTATGTGCAGATCCAGGTGAGTTGGGGCGCGGCGGTCGTTGATTTCAGACCGGCTATCTGTGGAGATTGCAAGGTAGCTGCGAGCGTCCGCATGATCTTGTTACTCCTATTAGAATTTATTCCTTTAGACAATACTATATCTTAGTTTATAGTTTTAGATGCTCGTGACTTAGTGACACCCTGATGTTTGGGACTCGTTTTCGTACTTTATATTAATATTGCTTAGAGTTGATTTAGTTTATGAAAATCTAAAGGTTGGAAATGTTTTATTAATTTCATATAATTGATTTAGTAGTAATATTTTTGAAATAGGCTTGCCTTGTAACAAGATAGGCGCCATCATGACCATGGTTAGATTTTTGATTGTGACAAGTTGGTATCATAGCCTAGGTTACATAGGTCTCATGAGTCATGAGCGAGTTTAGTAGAGTCTTGCGGATCGGTACGGAGACGTCTGTACTTATCTTCGAGAGGCTGTAGAATCTTTAGGAAATTTCACATTCTTGGATTCTTATCCTGCGTTCTATGTATTCCAGTAACTGAACATCTGTTATTTCATTCTCTCACAGATGGTGAGGACTCGTGCTACCGGACAAGAGGGACAGCCATCAACTGGGGCCGTGAGAGGCTGAGGCCGCGGTAGAGGCTGTTGTAGGGGCAGAGTCATCGCCAGCGCAGCAGCTGGGGCAGCACCTACAGATCCCCCAGTTATTCCCGCTCAGGGTCAGGTCCCGAAGGTAGATAATTTGGCGGGACCAGCTCAAGCACCACCTGTGCCTATTGTTATTCCAGGCCTTCAGGAGGCCCTGGACCAGATTCTATCAGTGTGTACGGGCCTTGCTCAGGCGGCTTCAGTTACTACAGCCGCAACCCGTACACCTGAGCAGGTAGTTCAGGGACACCAGACACCGGGGGCACCTCCAGCCCAGCCGGTTGCAACTGCTCAGGACTATGTAGCTCCTGTGATGCCAGAGGACGAGCAATGCAAATTGGAGAGGTTTGGGAGACTCCAGCCTCCGTCATTTAGTGGTGCTGAGGGTGAGGATGCACAGGGTTTCTTGGACAAGTGTTAGAGGATGCTTCAGACCGCGGGTATTCTGGAGACCAGTAAGGTCTCATTCACTACTTTCCAGTTTTCTGGGGCTGCACTTAATTGGTGGGAGGCTTACGAGAGACGTAGGCCGGTTGGCACAACCCCTTTCGTGGCAGCAGTTCTCTACTCTCTTTCTGGAGAAGTTTCTACCTGAGTACCGCAGAGAGGAGCTGCGCAGGCAGTTTGAGTAGCTTTGTCAGGGTGAGATGTTTGTTACACAATACAAGATGCGGTTCTCCGAGTTGGCTCTTCATGCGGTCGGTTTGGTCCCAACAGACCGCGAGCGGATCAGGAGGTTTGTAGATGGTCTCGATTTTGAGCTTCGATTGCTTATGACCAGGGAGAGAGTATCTGGTTCTACCTTTGATGAGGTCGTCGACATTGCTCGACAGATTGAGATGGTTCGAGGTCAAGAGAAGGCCGAGAGGGAGGCTAAGAGGCCTCGTAGTCAGGGTGGTTTTAGTGGTGTTCCTCAGGGAGGTCGGGTTCAGCAAGGTCAGTTTCAACTAGGTCAGTTTCAGCAGGATAGGTCATCATTCAGTGCACTGCCAGCGCAGGGTTTTCCTCATGCCCCGTCCGCTCAAGTATCGCAGGGTAGTTCTTTTGGGCATCAGGAACAATAGTTTTGTCAGAGGAGGGGTTGTTTCGAGTGCGGGGATTTTGGGCACATTATGAGAAATTGCCCGAGGCTGTTGGGTAGGACTCCACAGTGGGGTGCTCGCCCGCCGGCACTAGCACCAGTTCCTCCACCACCCGCCCTGCCAGCTAGGAATGGATCTCAGCCAGTTAGGAATGGATCTCAGTCAGCTAGGGGTGGAGCCCAGTCAGATAGGGGTCGCCCGAGAAGGGGAGGTAGATCAGGGGGTGGCCAAGCTCGTTTCTATGCCCTCCCAACCAGACCAGATGATTTTGTTTCAGAAGATGTGATTCTAGGTACACTTTCTAACTCGTTCGAGGACGAATGTTTGTTTAACATGGGGAAGATGTAACGACCCGGTCGTTCGTTCTGAGTATTTATAGCCCCATTTCCCCTATCTATGCTTATTTATGTGTTGTACAACTGTTTTGTGTTGTGTCGAGTTGGTAAGCTTGGGTTCGGAGTAGTTTTGGAGTGAAATGATCATTTAGTTTCTTAGTTAGGAAGCTAAGTTAGAAAAGTCAATCATAAATTGACTTATGAGTAAACAAACTCGGATTTGGATTTTCATGATTCGGTTAGCCTCGTTGGGTGATTTTAGACTTAGGAGTGTGTCCAGAATGTAGTTGGAGGTCTGTGGTAGTATAAGGCTTGAATTGGCAAAAGTTAGAAATTTGGCGATTTTGGTCGGCAGTGGAAAATTTGTTATCGGGGTCGGAATGGAATTCTGGAAGTTGGAGTAGGTTCATATTGTCATTTATGATGTGTGAGCAAAATTTGAGGTCATTCGAACGTGGTTTGATAGATTTCGGCATCGTTGGAGAAATTTGGAAGTTTAGAGGTTCTTAGGCTTGAATTCGAGGCCGATTTGGTGTTTTGTTGTTGTTTTGAGTGTTCCGGAGATTCGACTAAGTTCGAGTAGTGATATATGATTTGTTGGAATTATTGGTTGAGGTCCCGAGGGACTCGGGTGAGTTTCGGATAGGTTTGGATTGTGTTGCGCTCGTTTTTCTTATGTTTCAATGCCGTTTCTTCAAGCATAAATTATATCATATTGAACAAATGAGCTCCGATTTGTTTTTTGAGTGAAGAATTAGATCCGTAACATAATTACGGACTCGTAGCAGAAAGGATCGTCGCATTTGGACATCGTATGAGGATTTTATGGTCATCTTACCTAGAATTATGTTGCAAGATTTTTCAGATTAATTACGAAATTACGACTGACGACGTATTTAAAAATCTTCACTATTTTCAAACATTGAAACCAACATATATCCTTCATTATAAGGTCAAATTGAGTGATTCAAAAGCCTAGCTTGACTAGAATTTCACAAGAAATCCATTGGAGGTATAGAAAGCGAGTTTCGGGATTGTTTGGCATGAGAAACGAGGCAGAATAGCTGAGAGAAAAATATATAAAATAAGGGTTTGTTTATTCGGTCATATTTTGAGTTGGGGAGCTCGGATTTGAGAGATTTTCACCATAGGGATTGGGTTGAGTGTTCTCTACTCGATTTTGGTTATATTTCATGAATCCATATTTGTTTTTGGGATTTGATTGATGATTTCAAAGTGAAATTGAGGGAGTTAGAGCTTCAGTTTTGGAGAGTTTTAGGTAGGGATTTGAGGGACCAAATGGAGTCTGATTTTGATAAATTTTATATGGTTAGACTCGGGAGAGGAGGAGGATTATTATTCTGCAATTTTTGACTGGTTTCGAGATATAGGTCCGTGGGCCGGGTTTGGCCGATTTCGAATTTTTGGCATATTTTGTAGTTTTTATTGTGGAATTCAATTCTTTAGCCTATGTTGATAGTAGAATTCTGATTTTGGTAAGATTTGGAGCTTTTAAAGATCAAGTCCAGAGACAAGGGCATCCCGGAGTAGGATTTTTACGCGGTTAAGGTAAGTAACAGTTTTAACTCTGGCTTTGAGGGTATAAACCCGAATATTTGATATCATGTGATTGCGTGGAAGTGATACCCATGCTAGGTGATAGGTGTGTGTGTGTTCACCTCGAGGAATTGAGACTTGGTCCCTCCCGCAGGCTGTGAGGCCTAATAGCTATTATATGTTGTTACGTGTTTACTTGTTGTTGAATTTGTTTGCCTTCATGTTAAAGATCATGTTTAGGCTTTATTCATGCTCCCATTATTTGTACTCAGTCATAGAAATTATTGTACATGTTTACCTCAGTCTCTATTATTTTCTAATATGCTATGATACTTGATGTGGGTTTTGTCCCCTTATTTGTTGATGACAGTGAGGCTAGTGAGGTACATGATTGAGTGAGGACGAGGGCTTGGTTGTGAGGATATTAATATCATAGTGCGAGATCTATCCGTGTAGCACATGAGCTGACTGTGCGGGTCCAGGTATTGACACCATAGCACGTGAGTTATCCGCGTAGCACGTGAGCTGACCTTGCGGATCCAGGTATTGATATGGTAGCACGTGATCTGCCCGTGCTTAGCGTAGAATGTTCAGTGTTGAGTGCGAGTGATGAGTAATGGAATGACACTGCTGTGAGGCCGTATTCACTTTTGTTGTTGCTGCATTTTACCTGTTAAATTTCTTTGTAACATTAACTAATTTATGGGAATTTACCTGTTTATTCATGTTATTGATAAATTGTGAAGAAATAAATAATTGGGCTGTTTTGCTCAGCTTGTCACTACTACTCAATTCCTTAGTTATTTTTGTTACTACTGAGTCGGTTGTAGTCATACTACACCCTACACTTTATGTGCAGATCCAGGTGAGTTGGAGCGCGGCGATCGTTGATTTCAGGCCGGCTATCTGTAGATATTGCAAGGTAGTTGCCAGCATCCCCAGGACCTTGTTACTCCTGTTATCACTTATTCCTTTAGACAGTACTATATCTTAGTTCACAGTTTTAGACGCTCGTGACTTAGTGACACCCCGATTTTTGGGGATCTTTTTCGTACTTTATATTAATATTATTTAGAGTTGATTTAGTTTATGAAAATCTAAAGGTTGGAAATGTTTTATTAATTTCGTATAATTGATTTAGTAGTAATATTTTTGAAATATGCTTTCCTTGTAACACAGTAGGCACCATCACGACCATGGTTAGTTTTTGGGTCGTGACAGCCAGTCCTCACGTGTTAGCCTGTCTGTCATTTCCCAATTCAATATAGGTGGTGTATGATCTCCAATGTGAACAACAAACTTTTTATCAACTACAATGCAACATTCATAGAACCACTCTTGTAGTGCAAGAGGAAATCCACCAATCCTATGAAACTCTGACTTTCCCCTCAACCTCTCACTCAATGACTTCATTAAAGATCGAAACGCAATATTACCCCAGGGAAAGGACACATATTCACCTCTCGAGAAGATGGAAATCACGTTTGCTTATAAATGTCTTCTGAGCCTGAGTAGACATTAGAAATGTGTTTATGAAATAAATGATTGCAATCTTAACTGCGTCTTCATCAGACTGCCATTTCTTCTTCTCAAAAAATCAATAAGCGCTTTCTTTGACACCGCATCAGAACCATAAAAATAAGTATCCACCCACCTATTGGGTCCATTGAAGTTACCCTCAACATGTTCATTGCCACACCGTTTAAACCACTCACAACACAAAATTGCCGAAGATCAAAATGTAAAACACATTCGTCATTCAATTTCACATAAAATTGATCACACTTATCTTGAACCAACTCCCCAAACATTAAAGAACGAGTCAGTTTTGCCTGGATAGAAACTCGAGGTAAATCAAGGAAATAGTGACAACAGCTTTCCCTAAACATCCGAAGCTGGACATCAATCAACTTTGACTGTAAAACTGATACAATGTCCACATTAGTATATGATGTCCAATGAGTAACAGGAAAAGGCTCACCAACAGGAATATAAAGCTTCCAAGGCTACAAATAAATGACACATTAACAACAAACAAATACAAACTAAATTCAATTTTAAAAGAATATTCAACAATAGAGAATAATATAACTGAAATTGTATGTACCTTACAAACTTTGTCAGGAATTTTAACTTTTTTTGCCTTTTGAACCTTACTTTTTTTTGGTTTGACACTCAAATTCACTTTTTCCTCCACGACACATTTTCTCTTACCTTCAACATCATCTGCTCTAACCCTTTTGCTCTTTTTTTCTCAGATTGTCCAACAATATCCTTTCGAGATTCTAACACATTAACACTGTCGGAACGATTTTGTCTTTCCATATTTCATTCATCAATCGATTTCTCAACTAAAATCGGGGTTGAATGAGGAGATAAAATCATCGATCTAGTTTCTCTTCTCATGTTGCTTGATTTTTCAATTAAAATCGGCTTTGAATAAGGTGATGAACTCATCGAACAAGTTTGTCTTGTCATATTGCTCAATTTCACAATTGAAACTACGTTGAATGAGAACATTAAAAGTTATACGAACAAACAATTACAGAATTTTGTGAGGAAATTGATACAAAACTCAACCAAAACTAATAAAATCATATATAACAGATACCTACAATGAACTTTAAATAAACAATTCAGTCGCAAAAGCCTAAAAAAAGCAACATCGTTTCTCCAAAAACACATGCAATCCGAAAAAATACACAAAATAAGAGATTTTCTACTCCAAATTACCTGAAATTAGACGAAAATAACCACAAATGTGTTTGTTTTGTCATCAATTTCAACAATTTTGGTTCAATTTAGCAAAAAATTGCATATATATATATATATATATATATATATATATATATATATATATATATATATATATATATATATATATATATATATATATANGAGAGAGAGAGAGAGAGAGAGAGAGAGAGAGAGAGAGAGAGAGTGAAAACGTAGAAAAGAGAGAGAATAATGTCTGTAAAACAAAAATAACGAATACAAAAAAACTGACATTAATTGAAACTATTTTGGCTTAAAATAACATTTGGGTCTTTTTTAGTAGATATTTTATTTTGGGCTATTTTTGGTTGAGAAAGTTTATAGAGTGACAGTTTGAGTAATTTTCCCAACTACGAGATGTTTTCATTCCTATACACTATTTGAAACCTTATTACGAAAAATGTTCATGTTTTAGTATTTACCCGAACTAAATATATTTTAGTTACAAAACATATACAATCCACCTTAAAATGTTCACAATCCATTATTTATTCATTCAATCAAGAGATTTAGTTACACTATTTTTTATTTCCTCTCCACTCCCCCTCTTCTCTCCAGATTGATCTTATATTTAGGAATTTAGAGAATCTAATCCCTTAGATCTCACCGATTGAACTCAAGGGTGATGTACTTGTGTTTTTCTAAGTATGCATAGGTCAGCCATCGATAATCTTAGATACACCACAGATAAGAACAACAAATAATAACATGCATGCTTAGTACAACAAAAAAACAAATTAATTAGCACTAGTGCGACGCGATTGCAGATTTTAATAGCTAGATTGACAAAACAGATTTATTATATTGAAATGGGTTGAGATTTAAAGGAGAACAATACTCAACACGTCTGCAACCACATACTATACATGAAGATATATATACAACATTCATACAATATCTAAATAAAAATATATATATAAACAACATAATACAATTTTTCTACAATTTTATTAACACTTTATTACAATTTCGCAAGTATAATGTATGTCGTGTCTTTCTTCTTCTTCTTCTTCTTCTTCTTCTTCTTCTTCTTCTTCTTCTTCTTCTTCTTCTTCTTCTTCTTCTTCTTCTTCTTCGAGTTTCAATCTGAAATTCAGCTAAAATCAAGTCTAATCTTCACCAAAACACCCTCAAAATTGAGATATAAACTCCAAACAATATTCTCAATTGTTTGCAACAACACCCAATCCAAACAAATAATGGTTTTGAAAATTCAAATTCGAATTCAAAGCTTTAAAGCTTTTTAATGGCAGTCAATGGAGGAATTGCTGCTCTCTTACTGGAATTAGGGCTGATCTTCAAAAGTGTTTTCTTCTTCATTGAAAGTTAAGCAAGCAACAGGCGCTAATGGAGGTGTGCGGTAGAGTATTTAGAGCTTGAATCTATAAAAATGGAGAGGAATTTTTGAAGAAGAGTGAAAACAAGCGTTAATGGAGGGAGATACTGAAGATATGTGGGGATGGGGTGTGGAGAGAGAAACGTGGAGGGAGTGGGATATAGACGTTAGAGTGATTTTAGGATTTAATTATCCTCATTAAATTCCCAAAAATGTACATAATTGGTAATTTTGTATATATTATGTAATTAGATTAAAACTTGAGTAGGGAGGGTAATAAAGTTTGAAATAGTGTATAGGAATGTAAAAATTCCTTTAGCAACCAAACAACTGCTATGGGTTGGAAAGCCCAAGTTTAATTCCAATTGTACATACACAGACACATCTGGTTTCATTTGAAAAGGTTACTCGCTCCATTTCAAAAATATTGTCTTAGTTTGATTTGACACAAACTTTACTAAAGAAGGAAAGAATTTTGAGATATGTGGTCTTAAATAAGCCATAGCATTTGTGTGGCTGTAAAGCTTTTGAAACTTGTGGTGTGAAACCTGTCATAACTGTCATGTGCGGCTTTCCAGCCATACCCCATGACCCCTTGGATGCGCCCCATGGCGTCCTGGCAAGCTGTTGGTCCAAATCGCACACGCAAGTATACGTGGTCGTAGCAAGTAATATAATGTTACATCGAATGTCGAACCCACCGGGACTTGCGTAAACTACTTATTGAATCACTCTAATTGCTATTTAATCGAGCAAAAACAAAATCCAAGAATATAACTAATTTATTCTACGATTATATGAACTAATTATCAAGTAACGAGAATATTGTTGTGTATTCAATAGAGACAAATATTCCAGGGTTGTTATCAATTCACCATTCATATTGCATTCTAATTAGCTCTCCCTTTCATATAATTCAATAATGGTTTCTAATTAATCGATAGTTGCTCTCCTAGCCTTCTCCCGAAGTACTACTCGCCTATTCTCAATAGATTAACGCACGTGACTAGGTATATTCCTATCCTAACCACAAATCCTCTCCCCTGAAGGGTTAAGATCGCGCTCTCTTCAATTCTTCTCTAATCTATATACGGCTTTCCCAAGCATAACATAGATAGTATATAGAACCTAATTGTTGGCCAAACAATTAAGCAATTAAACCCAGAATTGAAGAAACAACCATATATTGAGCGAATTATAATCAAGGTTAAGTTAATATCGAATAACAATAGTCACGGCTAAACCACAACCCCAGAACAGTGGGTGTTTAGCCACTCATACTAGAATTAAACAATTGCATAATTTGAAAATACTAGATTAAGATGAAGAAAACTGATAATTCTCTGCTTCTTCAATGATCTTGTGTGTATATTCTCTCCAAAAAATTATCCTCCTCTCAAAGTTGTGTTTTTGGGTCTATTTATATGTTTGGGACAAACCCTAAACGCGTAGGAGACTTCTATTCCAACCAGGAAACACTTAAAAACCTTTAAAACTCGGATTTGACTGGACCAGGCACCCATGCGTTAAGCCCCAAACTCCCCCTTAACGCCTGGGCAGGCCTGGCGTTAGGGGCCAAATGCCTGCTACCAGGGTCACCCTAGCCTTAAGGGCCAAATGCCTCCTTAACGCCTGGGCATGCCTGGCTTTAGGGACCAAACGCCCGGGTATGGCCCGGGTCACTCCTTTTCGACTCTTGAGCGTATTTTTGACGTTTATGCACCCATTTAGCTCGGCTTCCATCTCCAATTCACCTACACATGAAATAGACTCCATTATGCACATATAATGTGTATTTTTATCACAAAAGCACATAAAATGTAAGGTATATAATGCTTAAAACTATGAATTCTAGCCANTCACTCCTTTTCGACTCTTGAGCGTATTTTTGACGTTTATGCACCCATTTAGCTCGGCTTCCATCTCCAATTCAACTACACATGAAATAGACTCCATTATGCACATATAACATGTATTTTTTATCACAAAAGCACATAAAATGTAAGGTCTATAATGCTTAAAACTATGAATTCTAGCCACGCATCACCGCCCATGTGGCGTTAAATGAGACACGTTAATTCGGATAAATAATTATGAAATCTTCATGCATCGCATCTCGTTATCAGTATTGTGAAGGGTTGAAAGGGGATTATTGTTACGTGAAGTTATATAGTGATTCTGTAATTGATTATGAACAACTATTAAGATCATATTGAACCAAAAGAGTGTTCCATTCAAATGGTCGGACGAGTGTGGGTTGAACTTTCAGAAGCTCAAGATTGAATTGGCTACGACGCCAGAGTTGGTGTCGCCCACGGGTTCAGGATTAAGCATGGTGTATTGTGGTGCATCTCGTATTGGATTAGGTGCAGTGTTAATGCATGATGACAAGGTGATTGCATATGCGTCTCGACAGTTGAAGGTTCATAAGAAGAATTATCCTGTCCATGCTTAGAGTTGGCAGCCATTGTTCATGCATTGAAAATATGGAGGCACTATCTTTATGGTGTTCCATGTGAGGTTTACATGGATCATCGCAGTCTTCAGTACTTGTTCAAGCAAAAGGATCTTAATTTTGAGGCAGAATATATGGTTAGAGTTATTGAAAGATTATAACGCCACTATTTTGTACCATCCGTGGAAGGCCAAAGTGGGGGCTAATGCATTGAGTAGGAAGGCAGTGAGTATGAGCATCAGAGACCCGGTGGTTTGCTTCAACAGATAGAGATTCCTGAGTGGAAGTGGGAGCATATCACTATGGACTTTGTTGTTGGACTCCCACGGACTCAGAGGAAGTTCGGCGTCGTTTGGGTTATTGTGGATAAGGTTACTAAATCAGCACATTTCATTCTAGTGGCAAGTACTTATACTTCAGAGCGGTTGGCAGAGATATAAATTCGAGAGATTGTTCGCCTTCACGGTGTGCCCGTGTCTATCGTTTCTGATCGAGGTACGCAGTTTACTTCGCACTTTTGAAGGGCAGTTCAACGTGAGTTGGGTACACGAGTTGAGTTGAGAACAACACTCCATCCTCAGACGGACGGGCAGTCCGAGCATACTATTCAGATCTTGGAGGATATGTTCCGCGCTTGTGTTATTGACTTTGGAGGTTCTTGGGATCAGTCTTGCCGTTAGCAAAGTTTCCTATAATAATAACTACTAGTTGAGCATTCAGATGGATCCCTATGAGGCATTGTATGGTAGACGTTGTAGATCACCAGTTGGGTGGTTTGATCCTGGAGAGGCTCGGTTATTGGGTACAAACTTAGCTCAAGAGGCCTTAGGTAAGGTCAAGATTATTCAGGATTGACTTCGTGCAGCTCAGTCTAGGAAAAAGAGTTATGCCGATGTAAGGTTCGAGATGTGGAATTCATGGTTGGAAAGAGAGTATTACTTCGGGTATCACCCATGAAGGGTGTTATGAGATTTGGGAAGAAGGGTAAGTCGAGCCCTAGGTACATTGGGCCATTTGAGATTCTTGATAGAGTGGGAGAGGTAGCTTATAGACTTGTGTTGCCTCCAAGGTTATCCTCAGTTCATCCAGTATTCCATGTATCTATGCTCTAGAAATATCATGGTGACCCATCCCACGTGTTAGATTTCAGTTCTGTCCAATTGGACAAATATTTGACTTATGAGGAGGAGCCGATGTCTATTCTAGACCGGCAGGTTCGTCAGTTGAGATCAAAGATTTACCCTTCAATTCGAGTGCAGTGGAGGGGTCAGCCTGTTGAGGCAGCTACTTGGGAGTTTGAGTCTGACATGCATAGTAGATATCCCCACTTGTTTGCCAGTTCAGGTAATTTCTATGTCCGTTCGAGGACGAACGTTTGTTTTAGAGGTGGAGATTGTGATGAACCAAAGGGTCATCTTATGAATTAAGACTCCGTTCTGGGATCATTAGCCTTAAAAATATTAAATTTTATTTATCTCGATTTGTGTGCACAGTCCAGGCGTGAAACCGGAAAGATTTTATGTGAAAATATTAGAAATAGTAATTTCTAGAGTTAAAAATTTGGTTTTAGTGTACTTTGAGAAACATTTTGAGTAAACAGACCCGGATATGTGTTTTGACAATCCAGGGAGGTCTATAGTAAAATATGGGACTTAGGCGTATGCCCGGAATTGAATTCCGAGGTCCCTAGCCTTAGAAAACAATTTTTGAAGAAAATTGTTCAGCTGGTTATTACAAGAAATAAAGAAATGAAATAATATGTGAAATTATTGGTATCAGGCCCGTATTTTGGTTTCGAAGCCCGGAACAAATTTTTATGATATTTAATTCCTATCTGTGAAATTTGATGAGAATCAGAGTTGGTTTTACGTGATTCGGACGTCCTGTTGAAAAGTTAGAAATTTGAGTGTTCTTGAGGAAATCTTTAGTTTTGAGGTTAAATTTATAGATTTTGATGTTATTTTGATGATTTGATGGCACGAGCAAGTCCGTATGATATTTTTTGACATTAGTGCATGTTTTTTTTTGGAACCCCGAGGGCTCGGGTAAGTTTCGGGTAGGCTACGAAGTGGCTAGACTTAGAAAATTTCATCACAGCTGAAAATGTGGTGTTGCAGGCCTCTGATCTCGCATATCAGGCTTTGCATTTGCAAAGTTCTGGGCCAGCCCCAGATTTCGCAAATGCGAGATATCTGTTCGCAAATGCGAGGCAGCGAAATGTCGCAAATGCGATGATTTCCCAAAATCGAAGGGTTCGCAAATGCGAGATCCGTACCCAATTAAATCAGATTTTAGATGGGGTGTTCACTTATTTTTCAATTCTCTCAAACCCTAGACCCCCATAGGCGATTTTCCACGACCCAAACTTTTCCAATTCATTGGTAGGTGATCTCTAACCAATTCCTTTCAATCCTTAACAACTTTTAACAAGATTTTAACAAAATATCTAGAGTTTCATGGTAAAAATTGAGATTTTTGGGTAGAACTTAGGAATTTCGAAATTTGAGAATTTAGACCTCGAATTGAGGTTGGATTCCAAAATCAATTGTATATCCAGGCTCGGGGGAGAATGGGTAAACGGGTTTTGGTCCGAACCTCGAGTTTAGACCAAGCGGGTCCGGGGTCGATTTTTGTATTTGATAAGAAAACATAGGAAATCCATAGTTTGTCCATAAAGTTGATTCCATAAGATTGAGCTGGTTGTCGGTGTTACAATACACATTTCAGTTGGTTTCGCTGTGTAGTGATAATTGGTGAAGTTTCTGAATAGTACAGTTTCCTGTTTATGATAATTGAGATTTAAGTATCGTGAAATGTTTGGAATCTGATTTGAAAATCCTTTTTATAACTAAAGAGATGTGATTGTCTGGTGGGAGCGGGTTGCACGCCGCAAGAAGAAGTGATAAGGGTGTACATGTGGGATCGGGTTGCACGCCGCAACAGGAGAAATAAGGGTGATATATATATATAGGGAGGAGTAATAACGGTGGACAGGTGGGATCGGGTTGCACGCCGCAACAGGAGAAATAAGGGTGATATATATATATAGGGAGGAGTAATAACGGTGGACAGGTGGGATCGGGTTGCACGCTGCAACAAGGAGCGGTAAGGGAGAATATTCATGTTTTATTGTTTATAAATTAAAGGCTGGAACACTCATTGTTTTATTGTCATTATTTCATATTCTGCTCTTATTGTTATTTAAAGTGAAACTTGATATGTCTACAATTGTTGAGACATAAATATTGTGAAAGGCTTTAACTTAAATTGTGAAAATCCTTTTTTATAAATAAAGAGATGTGATTTTCTGGTGGTAGCGGGTTGCACGCCGCAACAAGGACTGATAAGGGTGAACAGGTGGGATCAGGTTGCACGCCGCAACAGGAGCAATAAGGGTGATATATATAGGGAGGAGCAATAAGGGTGGACAGGTGGGAGCGGGTTGCACGCCGCAACAAGGAGAGATAAGGGAGGACACTTATGTTTTACTGATTTTTAAAACTCAAAGATTTGAAAACTTACTATTTTACTTTCCTATTTTTCATATTTTTGCACTTACGGTTATTTTACAGAGAAAATTTGAAATTTTGGAACTTATGTGAGAATTTGGTTATAGCTGAGACCTGAAAACGGCAGCCGTGTTATTTTATTTAACTTTACAGTTTATTGGTTTTGCTTAGTTTAGAATTTCTTTCTTGCCTTATTATATATTGTCACAGGTTATGTTATGATTTCCCCGCCGTAGCCTCGTCACTACTTCGTCGAGGTTAGTATCGGCACTTACTCAACACATGAGGTCGGTTGTACTGATACTACACTCTGCACTTCTTGTGCAGTTCCAGGTACCGGCCAGAGTTAGGAATTTTTAGTAGCTGTTATCACGTACTCGGAGACACGAGGTAGATCTGCTAGCGTCCGCAGATTCCTGGAGTCTTCTCTTTACTTTATTATTTAGATATTTTTTTATTTCATTCTAAATAGAGATACATTTCTTTCAGCCCAATTATTTGTAGTATTCTTTAGTAGTTCGTGAATTGTGACACCAGACCCTGTGTAGTTATAAATTTAATATTAGTTCGTGGTTCGTCTTATTGTTTCTAATATTATTCTTGATATCAGTCATTGGAAAGTTTTGGATATCGTGTTTATTTGGAATTGGTTATTCGTGTTTAAATAAATTTAAATGAAAATGGTTAATTAAGTTCTAATATTGGCTTGCCTAGCAAGTGTGGTGTTCGGCGCCATCACGATCCCGAGAGTTGGGAATTTGGGTAGTGACATAACACCAACATCGGCGATGTAGTCAAAGCTGTCTTGAGCTTATGAAAGCTCGCCTCACACTCGTCCGATCATCTGAACGTGGCACCTGTCACGTCCCAAAATTCAACACAGGTCGTGATGGCGCCCAACACCGGAGTCAGGCAAGCCAACAGTTGTTTACTAGTGAGATTATCCTTATTTAACCTACCAATCCCAAATATTGCCAAAGTTTAAAGCTTAGATCATTTAAATAAGCGGAGACATTAACCAACTTAAGTAAATACAGCCACAATGATCCTGATCCTATATATACAGTCCTAAAATAAAGAGTCTACTATATGCGTGCCAGGAACTAGTGTCACAAGTCAACAGGCAAACTAGTAGAATATACAAAAAATGATACAAACTGTACTGTTGCCCGAGAGAAGTAGACAGAAATAAAAAAAAAAAGATAACTCCATAGCACTGCTGAGAATCGCCAAGGGATGCAGCTCACCGTGGAGTTAGGTCCAGAATATACGTTAAGCTCCGGTCGGATAACCAGAAGCACCAGCCTCAGAACCTGTACAATTAAGTACAGAAGTGAAGCACGAGTACATAAATATATACGTACCCAGTGAGTATCCCGCCTAACCTCGAAGAGGTAGTGACGGGAAGTCGACGTGACACTCACTAAGATCCAACAGTATAATTTAACAGAATATAAAGGAAACAGTAGGCATGTAAATACAGTGAGGCAACATGTATATATGTAAGATACTGAAATCCAGGAAGAATACTGGGAATAAATAAAACAATTACCACTTTAGTTTTTCCCCAAATATCTGTCAGATCAATATTCATGAATTTAATAACAAATAAATCATACACATGCAGGGTAAGGACAACCGGTCGGAGTCACAGGATAGTCATGTCCGTGCATTGCCGAGGATCGAACGGCCCGTACCAAAAGTGCACCTCTCCACAAAGTACTCACATCTATGCGGTGCCAAGGATCGAACGGCCTGTACCAAAAGTGCATCTCTCAGTCCTCTCTATGCACTGCCGAGGATAAAACGGCCCGTAACAAAAGTGCATCTCTCAATCCGCCGTGGCGTACGACCCGTTCCCATAAGAGTGGGGGAAATCACACCCTGCTCGCAGAATGTAAATTGCGAAGTGGTCACATGCACACACATTATCCCTTTTAAAAGAAGACACTTTTAAGTAAACAATTTCTTACAAGTTTTTCCCAAATTCCATAACTTCGGGAAAATAAGAAACATGTAATGTTAATTCATTAATCATATAGTTCATATTAAGTAAAACACAAGGCATGATGTGGGCCTAACTACCCGGACATAATAGTAATAGTCGCTACGTACGGACTCTCGTCACCTTGTACGTACGTAGCCCCCACAAAGTATCACATATAGCATTTAAATCACCTAGGGGGACAATTTCCCCCTTACAAGGTTAGAAAGGAGAGTCACCTTGTGTCGAATTTACTCCCTGGACCGAGAACGCTCCCGAAACTCCGAACTTTACACCTGAGGACCCAAAACTAGCCAAAGGTTATAAAAATACATTAATTTATATTCAAAGCATGGAATTCTCCTATTACTTAGCCAAATTCATCATTCTTGAAGAAATTCTAAAATCCGACCCCGGGCCTGCATACTCGGATTCCAATAATTCTCGAAGGAAACACTCACCCATAGCCTAAGGATCATTAATATACAGTTTTTACTTGATTTCATAGCTAATTCACGGGTAAATTCTCAAATTAGCGAAAGCCCTAGGTTACTACCCAATTCTTGATTTTTCACTAATTATGTGATTAAACTTAACTAGGAATCATGGATGAAGGTAATATTAGAGTAGAATTTACTTACCTTCAATAACAAAGTTGTTTGCCCCTCTAAAATGGTGGAAATCTCCCCAAGGAAGAAGAAGATGATAAGGAAAATGACTTAAATTCTGTGTATAAAAACACACTATCAGATTAGTGTTTTCGCACCTGCGTCTCGAGGACCGCACCTACGGTCTCGCACTTGCGAGAAAAGGCTCGCACCTACGGAAATGGACTAGGAAGCCTGGGCCCACACCTGCGGCTCCGCTCCTGCGGAACTTTGTCCGCACCTGCGAGAATTGGCCTGACCACTGGGGGTCGCACCTGCGA